>CAJUYI010000248.1:195068-205658 GCA_910591695.1 Galerucella pusilla | reverse complement strand
ACCGAAATAATGAATTTATTCCATTTGGCTTTTACACACTGTATAGAACTGCCATATAAGTTTTTATGTTTAGGGTTATGTTCCAAAACATCATTTTTAATCACTGAATTTGTTTATATTCAAATTGTTTCTGCATATTTATGAAATTTTAATTCTTGCTTTATATAATTTATATACAGGGTGGGGCAATCTTCTGACATCGAAGGATTACATCGTTGTGGTGATAGATAGAACTTTATAGTTTTGTGTGAGCTAATACAGTTACTGAGAGCACATTTTGAAAATACTTTCGATTCTACAGGGTGTTCCAAAACCACGTAGCAACACAAACTTACATTTTTTTTAATGGAATGTACTATATTTTGTTTAAGAATCGAAAAGATCTCACCGAGAGCGTTACAAAAATATAGCACTCTAATATATTATAATGGTGTTTTACAAAGATATGGCTAATTATTAGCAAAAAAGACCTCCTCTTGAACACTCTGCAGAACAGTAAATTAAAATAAATCAACAGGTCTTTGTATTCAAATGTCATACACACATCATTGGCTGTACTCAGTATTAATTATTTTTTTCATCTGTGGCTTCTTTAATACAGGGTGAAACAAAACGCAAATCAAGCAATATCTCAAAATTTTTAAATGAATCACCCTATAAGACTTTTTACAATTTGTTAGTACAATTAATAAACTTTCAAACGATGTAGTAAACTTAGGGCATTAGTTAATGGAAAATCGTAGATATTTTATGATAATGGTCAAAAACAAGTATTTTACATTAACAAATTAAATGGTATTAAATTTTTACATGCAACATCTTGTGAATTTTAACATTTCTAAGGCATAAATTCTAATCGTAATTTTGGATGCATCTAAAATATCTTTGACTTCTACTCTTACCATTAGAGGAAGGAGAGAAGGAATTATGTTGGAAGAAATATTTTTGTTTACTGTAAGTAGGCTAATGTCATTATAGTAGGTACTGATGGATATAAAAGCAGTTTGTAGCCTTTACGAAATAATTACTCAAGTCACCACAAACAGTATATCTTAGTTATGTAAAATGCAAGCTTGTAATTCATTTTCCAACTTTTTCTATTTTTGAAAAACTAACAATTATGAAAACCAACATTATAAGAACACTCACATTTACATAAATGAACATTGACATTCTATAAAAAGTATAGTAGTTTATGCTAAGTGTTCAAAATGGCGATAATTTACTTCCATACAATTCTTTTCAAAAACGAGGATCTTACTCTTTCCAACATAGCTGGAGTTATTGTGGAAAATGCGTTACGTTTGATACACAAGCTGCTTGTTGTATCCCCATAAAAAGAAATCCATCGGTGTGAGATCTGGAGATCGAGGAGGCCACGAAATTGGTCCACCACGTCCTATCCACCTGTCGTTAAAATTTCTGATATACAGATGCTCCATCTTGTTGGAACCACAAGTTAACTATTGTGTTTGAATCAACTTCCTAAACACAAACGAAGAATACAGCAATATTTCTTTGACATTTATTAGTAGATACTATTTTGATAGTAGCCCACTTCATATAATTAAAAATATGGCTTGATTATGTTTCGCCCATTCTCAAACAAGCCTATAATAACAATTCTTGAAAGTGAAACATGAATAAATATGAAATTTTTGGTAATTCCAGGTACCTATACGGTATTAGCAAACATTTTATTTTATCGATTAGATATTGTAGATGCATCCAAAATTACGATTAAAATATATGCCTTAGAAATGTTAAAATTCACAAGAGGTTGCATTTAAAAATTTAATACCATTTAATTTGTGTATGTAAAATACTTGTTTTTGACCATTATCAAAAATATCTACGATTTTCCATTAACTAATGCCCTAAGTTTACTACATCGCTTGAAAGTTTATTAATTGTACTAACAAATTGTGAAAAGACTTATAGGGTGATTCATTTAAAAATTTTGAGATATTGCTTGATTTGCGTTTTGTTTCACCCTGTATTAAAGAAGCCACCGATGAATAAAGTAATTAATACTGAGCACAGCCAATGATGTGTGTATGACATTTGAATACAAAGACCAGTTGATTTATTTTAATTTACTGTTCTGCAGAGTGTTAAAGAGGAGGTCTTTTTTGCTAATAATAGGCCATATCTTTGTAAAACACCCTTATAATATATTAGAGTGCTATATTTTTGTAACGCTCTCGGTGAGATCTTTTCGATTCTTGAACAAAATATAGTACGTTCCATTTAAAAAAATGTAAGTTTGTGCTGCTACGTGGTTTTGGAACACCCTGTAGAATCGAAAGTATTTTCAAAATGTGCCCTCAGTAACTGTATTAGCTCACACAAAACTATGAAGTTCTATCTCTCACCACAACAATGTAATCCTCCGATGTCAGAAGATTGCCCCACCCTGTATATATATAATTGTACTCCTAAAATTCATGACTCAACATCAATTTACAATAAATTCGTTTATCAAAGTGTATCAAAACATTTTTATTCAGTATAATAATGTAATTTGAACAAAACCTGTCTTTATAATTATGTGCCAGGATGTGTTTTGTTGAGTTTGTGCATGTGTTACGAATAATATTAAGTTGAAAACATCATTTCATTTGTCCATCTATATATTAAATCATTATCTAAATGATGTTGAATACTCCTTTGAAATTTGTACCACTGATTGACATTTTTATTACCATTAAGTATATAAAATTGCTGTAATTTTTACATAAAAGGATCAAATAAACTGATTTTTATAATAACAGTTGTTGATTATTCAATAACCATAGGAACTCTACTATATGTAAATACTCGGTAAAATACACAACCCTAGACTATATCCATAAACCATTTAGTTAGTTTGGTGAAATGCAGTCAGGTTTCAGTTTAGCGATAGATGGGCTAATTCGGTGAAATATATCTTGTAAGTATGACATACTTTTAACTTCAGATTTTAGTTCGTTCTACGAAACAATGAACACAATATATTAAATTGAAGTTGATCAATTTTTGGCAACTCAGCACCTACTAATCCTATTCTTTCTATGGAGTGGAGGATTTGTTAGTGTTTAAGAGGATCTCTCTTCATTTTACATGGTTTTACCCAGGAGGCGAAGTCTCTTCAGAAAGAGAGGATTGCATGATGTTTCCCCTTTTTTCTGACAGAAGAGATTCACTCGCCGCCTTAATTTAGCTTTATTTTACACATGTAGGTATTGATTGACTTTACAATGCATTGTAAAATACACTAGAGTCTTAGTTGGTTTTTGCTAATTCTTAACATTACCTCGGTTCAAGCTATCGAAAAAAATTTTAAACAGACTTGTTCAGTCCTAGAAAACATATTCAGAGATATACACTGCCTTTTTTACTTTTCTTTTTAGTTCCACCCTGAAGGTATTATGGCTAAATCCGCAGAATGGTCGAGTCCTACAAAGGTAGGGGCCGCAGCCTTCCTGGCTTACTCAACAGCTATTTAATTTCCCTGTTCACCAGCATGTCCGGGTATCCACATTAAGAAGACATTGTTTATTCATTAGTTCATTAAGCTTGTCTGGACAGTTTCAAACCAGCACATTGGAGCTGATAAAATATGAACTTTTGGCTGAAAGAACTATTAACCATATTTAGTATCGAAATTGAATTGTGTACACCTTTCTATTTACGATTCGGTGACCCTATATAGATCATAAAAAAATTAGTTAATTTGGTGAATTGTATTCAAGTTTTAGTTGGTGAAATATCATGGAGGACACGCGCAATATACTTCTAGTTTCACAGTTCAGTTTGTACCGTGCAACTGTTACCTGTTGTTATTACTGTAAGTACCCCTAACTTGCTTCTAGCGCCTATTCTAAAACTGAAATAGCCCGTTTGCACATGGCTGCTCTACAACTTATTAACTTAATTGAATAAATGAAAAAAAACTCGTTAGGCTAGGAATCAAAGTGCCGTTGTTATACTTGGGAGGCATGAGACTTATCAACTAGACCATTTGACTGCACTTAGTTATAGTTCTAGGTATTAAGTGTCAGGTGGCAGACAGGACAGGACAACGAGGCGAGATGGTATTTATTATTTGCAGCTTCTAATAAATTTTGATTGTTTACAGTGTACATTCTTCAGAACAAAAATATCGTGAGTTTAATAATAAAGTACAGAAAATAACTCCAATTTGGAACAATGCCGACCTTAATCACAAGAGCGTATATAAGAAACGCAAATCGTTTACAGGTACAGCACTGTATCACCTACTTTTCTTTCAAGGAGTTTCTCCTCCATATTCGTCATTGAGTACGATAAGCGTAAATACTAATTAATGTTTCTCAACCGTCAACACCATGAAGTATAATACCATTATCATAACATGCAGCATGTTAGCTACTACTCGACTATCATCTAGCTAGAAAGTATATCCGCGGACTAAGTTTGTTAAAATCCGTTGAACAGTATTAAAGTCATGTTTGATTTAATTATTAAATTGGCATTCTCACTCTCCCCTAACAATTATTTTAAGATAGAGATAACAGTGGCAGATCGAACTTGTGTTTCAGGATTAAGTTTATTATTTTTATCCCACTTTTGCTTATCATTTTGTATAGAAAAATGAAAAATTTTGTTAGCATTGCTAATTATGGATAAATTAGAGTACTAAAAATAATTTCCAGTTGTTTCAAACACTCGGTATCGAAACATGTAATGTGTATTTACATATTTTACCTACGACCCCCCCTGTAATCAGTCAATAACACGCAGTCGGTATAAATGTAATGATGTCTATTACGCACTATAAAGTAAATCGCACGGCTTCCCTAGCAACATCTTAGCAATTGTCAATAGACGTCGCCATTTTATTCAAAATTTAATATTTGAAAACATTCGATATGGCCACGTTTAACTATGAAAACCCCAAGTATGTATTGATTATAATTGAAAAATGGACTTTTGATTATCAACAATATATTAATAATGATTTAACGTTAGTTCTCTAATGTGCTTCTTTCATTGGTAATAGAGTAATACAGATGGAGTTGACCAAGCACCTCTAATTATGTAAATGTTATTTCTTATACTTCTTATAAATAAAAGTACAAGTAGGTCGTAGGTAAAGTAGTACGTAACTCGTACTGTCAAACATTTTACGCACTCGCCGCTAAGCGGCATCGTGCGTAACTTTTCCATTCGTGCGTAAAATGCTTCTTACCACACACGTTACGTAATATACTATTACAGACGAAAGGAGGACGTTCCTTTGTTTTACTCAAGAAGTTTGTGACCTTTTAGTTTTTCTTTACACTTGAACTGTATCCATTTCTAAGATATATCACACATCTTTTGAGGCGTCACAGAACTACAAGTATGTAGTGCCAGATTGTAAAACACAATATGTATATAAAAGGCTAACCATTTATGTGGATATTGCGTATCCTAAAAAAATTGGATTGGGGTGCTTTCAGTGCAGAAATGGGTTTGTTACTCAATTGCTACAGAAGATTTGTAGCAATTTGACTGTGACAGTTCGAGAATGAGAAACTCGAATGATCCTAAAAGGATTAATTTTTCCATTCGGATCCGTAAAAAATGATAGATTCTGTAAAAATGTTGTGCTTACCTTCACAAAAAGAAACTTTTTTCTTGGTTTACATAGTTTCATTCATAATTGTACAGTTTTATCTAGCTAGTTGTGATTATCATTAGGAAAAGCATTTAGGGATGTGTAATGCACGATACTTTTCACTATACCTTTCTGAAAACATATAAGTATTGACTACGAATTTTTATTTCCCAACATAAATGAACAAATATCAGCATATATGGCTTATATAATTTATACTGAAGGAAATATTTAAACTACAATTTGTTAGCTTCACTACACGTTTTATAAAATTGTTGTTGAGGTGGATGGGGCATTATTCTTGTGAACTACAATGTCTCCGGGTATTGACTTTGAGCTTTGTACTATTGCATGATTAAACAATTCACGGGAAATTTCAATTATCCCGTTTACCGATTCTTCAGCTACAGTCGAGGAACGCCAACCAACAGCGTTTTAGAGTAAGCTAATCCCCCCCCTCCTTCAGATGCTGAAGATGTTCTTAAATCCTGTCCCGTACCGACACAAACCAGAGATCGGATTCGCCAAACGATTTGATATAAGTTACAGACATAACCTTACAATTCTGTGGGATATAAAAAGGATCGGTTCGAGGTGGGGAAGGAAAAACGTAAATATCTTAAAAATCATGGTATATTCACTTCCCCTTCTCGAAAAATATCAAATAATTTTTATATCACTTGAACTTTTCTCATTTCTTACTAAAATATACTCCAATAATGCAAACTTCTGAACAGGTACTTACATGTGCTTGAAAACCGTCAATACTGTTCGTTTCCGATCGTTATATTATTCAAAATTTCTCAAGATCAGATATTCTGTAATCTGTTTTATTGTACCACTTATAGTATGGCAGCCTGCTTGTTGGGTATATGCAATAGTCTTGTAATATTCATATTATTTTTTATAGGTAAAAGAGGAATACCACTAAGAAACCACCATTATCTTCCAAAGTTCAACGGATTAGGTCATCTCTTCGGTATGCCTCGAAATTACCAAATATTAAAATTTAATACAGGGTGTAACCAAAACTTTGTCTTTTGAGAAATGCAATAGTTTTTGGCAATTAGTAACGTCCACATTTAGGTAATTTAATTGCCATACAACTTTTTATCATTGAGAATCTACTCCAAGAAGTTGAAGCTTTGATTTAGTTTCTTCCGACAAATATACCAGAAGCATATCATCACTCACTGTGCAAACATTTTTTTGCTGGCTCCACTTGCAAAATAGTTCAAACACTATCTCTTATGACATCTGCTTACTAAGGAAAATAAACAATAAGGTATTTTATCCCACAGGAACAGGTCATTTTCGGTACCCCAGTTAAGAAAGGGGTTTTCAGTAAGATATAATGAAAAATAAATGTGTATCAATGAAGGTGATCTTTTATTAACCAAGAATGACATCATTACAGTTGCACAATACACAACAATTTTATTTTATACACTGATCGAAATTAATAATAAACGAATCGAGTAAAAGATATTGAAAATAATTTATTTATAGCCTACAAATAATACAAATTTGTTACACTACGATGAATTTTTGTCGGTTATATTCGACATTGAACAAAAATAGTTTCTGTTAGCGACAATTTTTTTATACCATAAATAAAGTTGTTAGTCGTTAAACAATATAAACTGGTTTTTGAAAATGCGTAACCAAGCTTGTGAACGGAGATGTTAAGCTTCGGAATATACGACCACTGACATTACGAAAAGTAAAAATTTATTAGAAAAATAAATTTCATTTCGATGAGAATTATTTTGAGGTTATGAGTGTAGGTCGGTAGACATACGTTTCCGTAGCTTTTTGATTTTTCAATTTAATTTAATGTTGAATTGGAATTAATTTTTCTCCGGAAGTTATGGCGGGAAGAGGAGCTTCTACGGTGAGGACACCATCTTTGCTCAAAGAACTTTTTATTTGTTCGGGATTTGTTCCTTTGGGCAATAAAAATTCCCTATTGTACTCTCGGTAGACGGATTTCGATTCTGTTTTTTCTTCATGTTTGGCATGGACCTAAAAATAATAAAATATCGTTAGAATGTTAGAGCGTAATTTTACATTAAATTTGATGATGATTTGTAGCTGTTTTGTTGAATTTATTGACTTTGGTATACAGTTCTGGCCACTTTGTTACCTTCCATAGCGGTATGATATTCCCACCTCTACATTTACAAATACACGACATGTATAGCGGTTTGTTAGAAATACTTCATTATTGGTCTGATCAGAATCCACACTGGATGCATAAAAATTTCAACCTGGGTTTCTGGTCAGTTAAAGTATGCATAGGTATTATGGGATTTTAGGTGGTAAGCTTATAGGCCCTTTTGTTTTTAATGAACACTTAAATGGAGAGCGTTACTTAAGATTCTTAACCCTTTCCCAACGGGTCTTTTTACCCAGAGTAGGTCCCACAAACGGGCTCTTTCAGCGCTTGCGCATTCGTGCGTCTTCCGTTTAACCGGCTAGACATATCAGCGCAAACACGCGTCTCCCGCCTCTAGCCACGTGCGTAGCCTTGGCGTTAATTTGCAGTCAAAAAAACTTATTACTTACATATTTTCAAATGGAAATTGAAATATATCTAGTTATTGGGAATTTACTTATAAATGTTCCTGATAAATAAAATCTATAATGCCGGTGTTTACAGTGCCAGGCAATCCCCACAACTAACAAGCTGAAGCATGTTGAACTCCTTATAAATTACACAGGACCATATCAGGGCACTTCCCGAAATGAAATGGCATTTTAAATTAATATACTAGATCACATCCGCGCGCTTCCCGAATTTAAACGTCATTTTAACGCGTTCGAAAAAATGCGTTTCCCGCAGATATGGCTATCAAAAATTTGCGCATTCATGCGGCTCCCGTTGAGAAAGGGATAAGACATAAATGGCCTACACTATTAGGATATATTCGTTTAGCAGTACGACAAAATATGTGGATACAGCAGATGGCTGCCCAGCCCACTTTGCAAATGAAGTAATTCATTTTATTAACCAACAATATGATTATAGGTGGATACGAAGAGGTAGAATATTCACGAGGCAGTCAAGATCTCCCGACCTTACTGTGTTAGATTTTGAACTATGGGGATTTAATGATTTAGTATTTTAGGCAAGACCCGCAAACAAAACAGATCTTATTCAACGAATACAAAACGCAATTGACAGTACTCCCAGGGCTGAAATAGAAGCTGCTGTATTGTCTACCACGCAGATATTAAATCGGTGCACACAAATTCCCGTCAGGTTCCTTAATGACCAATATAATACACATGAGTTCACGTCCGACACTTCGTCCAGTTTATTTAATCTGTTCTGTTATCGGGACTGCCCTAATAGTTTACCCTGGCGGGGTTAGGTTAGGTGTCTT
Organism: Galerucella pusilla; assembly: GCA_910591695.1. NCBI lineage: Eukaryota > Metazoa > Arthropoda > Insecta > Coleoptera > Chrysomelidae > Galerucella > Galerucella pusilla. The sequence continues at coordinate 196,646 of CAJUYI010000248.1, read as the reverse complement.
ATTTTTCCCGAAATAAATGTACAAATACCCTTACCATTTAATTTATTTTATATTTCCTCAATCTTCTTAATTTTGTATTTATTTTGTGGTGCGCAATTCGGCTCCTAATTTTGGTGTTCTTACTCGTATACAGGTAGAAAATGACCGCTAGCGCAACTCATCCCTACCCAAATACACACCTATTAAACAGGTCAGTTTTCACCCTGACGGGAACTCGAGTGACAGCTTAACGTACCCTAATTATGACACCGGTAGAGTGGTTATCCTGACGGGAATTCGTGTGCGTCCTATTAAATATCTGCATCGAAAAAGATGAGGAGCATTTCGAGCAGTGTCTTTAGGTTACGTTACTAGGTCTATGTGGTTCATTTTTTCTGTTTTTGTTACTGAGTTAGTAAATAGTGATGGGTAAAAAACATACGAAAAAGTAGGAATAGTGGTTACAGGTCCTAATACTTGGAAAATCTCCGGAACCATTTGCCTCAACTCAGTCAGATTATTTATTGCGTGTAATAATCAGGGTACTTTGAAGGCTCATCTGAAGTCTACAGTTTGGAATCACAAAAAATCACCTTAAGTAGCAGGCTAAACACAACCAAATAAGTTTGTTATGGGTGACTGGGCATGCACAAAGGAATAGTCAAAAATTATATTGCTGATTGTCTCGCAAAAGAAGGAGTTTGTATTTACAGAGTAACCAGAGGAATTCTAGCTGGGTACTGATTTCTCAGAAATCATCTCTGTGAGATGGTAAAGTGAACAGTGGGATATGCAGATGAGTCAGCAAAACGTCTATGTATGTGTAGTGTAATTGCAGAGTGATTGTCAGTCAACGCGGGAAAAGGTCTACTTAGAGATCAGGTTACAGGGTTACAGGGCTAGCTCTCTCAGCCTAGAATTTTTGAACCAAAATATAGATGTAAATGTGGTAAAGCTAACCGAGCCAATCTACCCCCTTATGATATGTCGAGTTGTTAAGCCACAGTGAATGTGGGAAACTAAATTCTCCACTGAATGGAGTTATAGTGTTATAACTTTACAAGAAATAGTCATCTGTGAGTTTTTTCATATCTATATTTATAATAATGATGTTTTGAAAGACAATAACATTAAGAAACTGAAAATTTAATGTGTTATCTAGTATATCAATTTAGACGAAAAATTAAGTTCAACTTTGAAAACCAAAATGAAAAATGTAAACAGGTTAAACTTAAATTTAATTCAGCAGCAGATATTTTTTGTTAAAATTTACTAATATTCATTCCACACTAATGCCAGGTTGATCACGTGCCAAATTATTTAAATACCTCATATTTATTCTACTCTAATCTGAGACAAGCATTTTGTATGCACACATCACACACACATTCACTACATTTTAAGTTTACTTTGATAGGTTCATTGTGCTTAAAATTCACAGATGGAATACGTTTAAAAGAATCGCTTTCAGGATATCTCTCTTGTGGGTTTTTATTTTATTAGTGCATTAAAACAATAGAAATTAAATTAAAAGTACAGAGTAAATAATCTTTGAGATTTTCAGAATATGATTGGCACACCAAAAATTTGTTGTCAAAT
>CAJUYI010000248.1:156470-195058 GCA_910591695.1 Galerucella pusilla | reverse complement strand
TGAGATTTTCAGAATATGATTGGCACACCAAAAATTTGTTGTCAAATGTTTCAGACAGATTTACCAATTTTTCAGTGGCATCTTAGCAATATTTATTTCACCAGAAATTTTTTATAAGATTTTTTTTTCTAATAAATATCATTACTCCTAATTGACATAGTGTTGAAAAATTTAAACACAATCTAGAAATTAAAAAAATGGTTTGAATTTTTCTAGTAGTCTGTGCAGCGTTACCAGGTATAGGTACAGATCGGAGATTTTTGGATATTTATATACTTTTTTGACAAACACTTGTTATTGAGATTTAATGTACGAGTAATTATAATCCTCTTCATTTTATCAGCTGTGTAAGCTTAATAATCATTATGAGAAATTTTCCAAACCAAATTGTTTTTTTTTAATGAATTACTATTCATCACAATAGACATAGTAGTTTTATTGAGATTTGCAGCTATTATATAGTGTGCAACGTCTCTAGCACATGAAATTTTTGGACTATGTATGCTTTTGTACGATTTTTTGAGAGTTATTAGGTATAATAGTTTTTATTTCATCATGTGTTAAGTAATTTATCATAATGAATTGGTTTACTTTCAAATCGATATCATGCAAAGTAGGAGGGATGGTTTTCTTGAGATATGATGAAAATAAGTTGAAAAAGCATCCATAAAATTCAATAAAAAATGTGAAAAGTGTTTTTGTTTCAAATTATTTAAATTGCTTCAAATTACAGATGAATATTTACCTAATATTAAAAAAAAATAGTTTCGTGAAATCGTTAAATTTTTCTGAGCCCGTCCCAATATTAGGAATTTTTTTTAAAAATAAATTATTCAGCTTATGTAATTTTCGTAAAACTACCATTTCACTAGACTTGATGTAAATAACAGTAATTTCACAAGTAGAAAACGTCTTCAACAATATATATTTTGGTACACAAAACTGTTGGCAGTTGAAACATTTATTGTGATAATGCAAATTGGATAGACTGCCAATATCCAATTTATTTTTAACACTTGTATCCACAAACCAATAAATGATTTTTGCCTTGAATAAATACAAAACATCTATACCAAGACAACTACTCATTTCAAATTCAGTGAAATAAAAAATGTATAAAAACTGAAATTATTGACAAATGACTTATTACATCATCAAGCTCACACAAAAGTTGTCAGGAATACAAAGAATATATAATGTATAAACATAAAGAATCAATTTCTTTAATTTGCCTTACTGTATAAACAAATTAAATTTATGTAATTTGAATTAAAAATAGATTTTGCTCAGCTTTTCATATTAAAATTATATCTATGTTGTCTTTGCCGAGTGTTTTGTTATACTTTGTTTGATAATATTGACTTTGCACTTCTTTATTTTACCTTCCTCGATAAATAATATGCTATAGCCTATATACTAATGCTCTGGGGTAATAAAATGTAAATTACAATGACCCAAAAAGCAGGACAAGTTAAGCTTGCACCGTAAAATTGATAGTGTTCAGAAATTCTGTACTCAATTATTTTTCACATACGCTCCCCGAATCCATCCTAATGTAGAGTAATCCTAATAGGGGACTTCGGTCCAAGTTGCCAACCCAAAAAATTTCACATTTTCCTACCACTGGGGAAAGAAAATTTCCGGACGATTTTGTCATGTAAAGGTTCGTATTATTTATAAATATCCGTAAACGGAGCCTCTACTCTTCAAATTAAATCAAATTAGATATATATCGATATTTGTAAAAGTCATATCTGATTGGCTGAAAGTTGCGCTGGAGCACCTATTTCACGTCAATAATGGCAGCGTTCAGAAAACATAACATATACCTAACTCAACTGTTGATTGAGCGCTCACTGAGTAACGAATGGTTGACGTATATCTTCTGAACGATCATTTTTTGGAATGTATAGAAGATCATAGACAATCTTTAATATATGTATATCATAGATTCACAGATTATATATTAGAATACTCACATATAATCAAATACATACAAAATCATTTGTGAACATTTTTCGTATCTGGCTGTATGCTACATAATTATACGTAGAAATCGGTTCATATTCATAATCATCACTTATGTTGTAATACTTATGTATTTCACTAATAAGTATAATCTTTGTTTACTAATAATAAAACCATAGACAATCTTTATAAAAATATCACAATCTGCAACGTGTTGTGCTCACTGAGCGCAATTTAAAACCACTCAGGAAAATGGCTTCGCTCACTAATCAAAGTGCGTTCACAGAACTTACACTCAACGGTTCTGCAACAGTTGTATTTTCTGAACGCAGCCCCTAAAGATGGATGGCGTATTGTTGACATTATTGACGTGAAATCAGGTGCTCCAACAAAACTTTCAGCCAATCAGATATGACTTTTACAAATTTCGATATTTGCATCAAATTATCTAATTTGAAGAGTCGAGGCTCCGTTTACGGATATTTATAAATAATACGAACCTTTACATGACAAAATCTTCCGGAAATTTTCTTTCCCCAGTGATAGAAAAATGTGAAATTTTTTGGGTTGGCAACTTGGACCGAAGTCCCCTATTTCAATAGAAAGACTAGTCTGGTTTGAATGCAACTTGGGAAAATAAATATTATAATTATCATATATGCAAATAATTGAGTATTTAATTATTTGCATATATGACTGGGCCAATTATGAAGAAATTTTGTGTGTTTGAGTGAGGCTTTAAATTATTTAGATTCACCATTTGGTCACGGTATGTTGCCAATCACGCAAAAATAAGAGGTGTGCTGACCCAGCATTCTTCTGCTACGAGTAAAAATTTGAAAAACTCATAGCATGTCAGGCGGGCCCGGGATGGTCAATAAAAAAAAACTTTAAATTTAAATGTAGATACTTACCAATAGTTTATTATCAACAGTTTTGACTACGATTTCTTCGGGAGCGTACTGGCTGACATCGAATCTCAATTTAAGGCTTTTTTCGTTTCCGTCTTGTTGGATTAGGGGGGAGTTTAAGTCGTCGTACCATGTCCTTACATCACCACCGGGTGATCTGTGAGCTAAGTCAGATCCTGTGCTAGATTGTTGTGTCGTCGAACTAGAAATAACAATTTTATTAGTAACTATCAACTGTCAAATCAGTTTTATATATTAAACTAGCTTATAACGAGGTATAATCAGAATGAGGATTCTAAAAATGAGACCTAATTTATCAAAATATGTGTTAAAAACCGGATGTCGTTTATAATAATTTTTAAGACGCCCATTCTTTTTTTCAAACCATGTGGTTACATACGAAAAAATTAATTTAAAAGCTGTCTGCATAAAATATTTGATAACTTTCCAAAAGTCTGACAATGTTTATGAAAAAATTTCAAAGAAAACAATTGAAGGGATTTTTAAGTTGAATTGAAATGTTTTGACTAAACTGAGATCGATAAATGTATGCAAAACAACTGAGATAGGTTGCTATTTATAGCTCATTTGAAAATGATTGATAGCCCAGTGTATATTGTAGCAGTTGAAACTGGTTTTTTCTACGACCGTGCGTTTTAACCCACTTTCCCGCACGCATTTTAGCTTTGAAAGTGTCACTTTCCCGCACTAGTGCGGGAAAGTAAAATTATGCAAATTTTGACCTTATTAGATAGTTTTTTATTTCGGTAGTTATAACTATTGTTACACTAGGTGAATAAATAGTCCATCAAATAAAATCTACATCTTTTCTAGCTTTTTGTTGCATTTTTAATTTTTTTGGAAAATATAAAAAAGGTAATGGAGATTTTTTGATATAACTCTGTACATTCTTCAAAGTGGTGTCATAAATCAACTACCAAACCACCCCTTTTTTATATAAGAAAAATATATCAGAAAAAATTCTTATTCTTTCATCTACAAATGACTTGAAACCGTTGCCGTCACCTTCATCGTTATCTTTATGTGACCTTCAACCGATGCCATCCTCATCAACGTCATCTACTCACCAGTTAACACCAAATAACTCCACTGGACCGGCAATTTTAAGTAATTTACAGAATGCAACAAATTGTGTTTCTAATATTAATATTTATAAAAATAATGATAGTTTTTGGTTAAAGTTTTGTATATGTATGTTGAAATATGATAACTTTTGAAAAATTGGTTGGTATACTTTTTAGTATATACGGTCGTAGAAAAAATAATGTTCCTAACTCATGTGTAAAGTGTCTTTCACGCCCTTGACCGCTTGCCCGAACTCCGCTTCGCGTCGTTCGGGTCAACTGCAGTCGCGTGCGGGAAAGAATCACTTTCCGCACTTGTTAGGAAAATAACTATTTCTACAGGCTGAAGGATCATAGCCAAGCAGTGCAATTTACTATTTCATATTCTTATTTCTCACATTGCAAAAATTATAGTACGTCCACCCGGTACACCATTAAGCGCAACCAAAATACAATAACATCATGAAATGTATCTTCTGTATTTTATTTGTGGTGTCTTCTTTGTTCTTTTTATTATTTTTTCATTTTATAACAGAAAGAATAATAAAATATAAATTAGGATGAAGTAACTACAACTACCAAAAGGATATTGTCAGTAGGTCAGTCGCGAGAATGTGTTACTTCTTTAATCCGCTCATTTTAATCGAACATTTCAACACGCCATTTTTAGGTGGCTCTATCAGTTATCAATCATTTTCAAAAATGGAACAAGGTGTACTTGGAGTTCGAACCAAAAACTTGGGATATGATAGATATCCTCGAAATATTAGGGAACGGTTCATAACTCAAAAAAACCTAGCTGTGGATCTACAAGTCTGTTACATCGGACCTATACTGACATGTAAAGGTCCATAAAGAAAAAGAATGACTTGAAAGTTATAAGATAATGGCTTAACAATGAAGTCAAACCTTCTTGGCAAGAGGTAGCCAGATATAGTGGAATCATAAAAGGGTACTTGTCCACTGTATCTTCACGATGGCCTATTGCATCGAAGATTGGAAAGCCTTGATGGAGTACCTATGTATAGTGACCAATTGGTACTGCGAAGATCACACATTAGAAGTGTGTTAGAAGAACTTCATAGCAGCCACTCAGGTGGACATTTTGGTACTCAAAGAACACTGGTACGAATGGAAGATATTATTGGGTAAATTGTCGACGGAACGTAGAAGATTGGTGCATGAAATGTGATTTGTGTAATGATAGAAAATGTTCTAAAACAAGAAGCCAACACTATCTTTCTGGAAAGCCTTTTGAACGACTTGTAATTGATATTCTCGGACCACTTCCTTTGCCAGAAAGAGGAAAAAAATATCTGATGGATGAAGTGGCTTTCGTAACCAACGTTATTGCGAAACACGGAGTTTGATTTAATTAATGAAAGCATTGGACATTAAGAAAACTCGAGAAAACTTCCTCCTAGTGACGAAGCAGAAGAACGTGAAATTGAGAATGCCTCTATACTATACTTACTACTATTATTTAGAATGGCGAAGTAAAAGAAAATTATTGCAAACTAATTCATCTTTATTTAATAAAAGTAATAATACGAAAACATCAATAAAAACGTAAGTGAATCGTAATTTTAAGTATTATTGTTATTTTCGTAATTTTACTAATAGTAATTTAGATTAGTATAGTGAAAAACCCCAAATATGATAAATAATTACATCAGCAACTATTAACCTTGGACCATACCTGAGTTTATGAGGATGGTGCAGATCTGTTTATAATACCAGCAAGTGTGTTTAAAAACCGATTTAATTCCTTAAACAATTATGACACGAAAAATTTTGGCCTATAATTGGTTAACAAAGGGAATAAGGCATATATTTTATATGTAATATTGATTATCGCCCTTTATAAGTTTTTGGTATGAACTCCCGGACACCCTGTATATATGGGAAATAATATGAGTTTCTGTATTGATAAAAAAAGGATTTAAAAACAAGAGTGCATCGAGAACATATTTCAACTTTTGCCGTTAAAAAACCTGAAAAATTAAATCGTAGCACTGACGAATTTTGTGAAGGTCGTCCAAAATAGGTCGTGCAAGTAAACATGGATGATTCATACAAAATTATTTATTATTGTCGCGAAGCAAGATTTAAATTCATAGTCAACGTTTTTCGAGATGTCTTTAATGCAAACTTTGTTAAGGTGGATTCATGTAACATCAACCAAACCAAAACTAATTTTAGATTACATTTAAACCAAGAATATTCAGCAGTTCATACAACATAAATTAAGAAATTAATAATCCAACCGGACATGCGCTGTATTTTCAGTCATTTTTTGTCTAACTTCCGATAGTAATCGAGCTGTCAGATAGCTGAAGATAAATATTGAAGTTAAACCAACATATTGTTGGAAACTATAAAATATTTTCAAACATACCTATAATACAAGTTCATTTAAATAATAACAACACCAAGTAGGTGATCTATGGTCAGGGCTTGACGCATGCGTTGTGTCGAATTCATGAAAAAATTAATCTCTCAGTTGTAAGTTTGCCATTTTTCTCAGTTTTAATTTTTTCTTGCATGAATCCACTTTTAAGGTTGTCTCAATTTTAGCATCAAAAGGGCGTTTGAAATTCCATAAGCAATAATTTTCTAACTTCAAAAAATTAACGCACCATTTTTGGAAACAATTTCATTCATATTAAAAAACATAAATAAAAAACAAAGATTTTTTCTACATTTTATTACTATTGGAACTTTAGTTCTTTACGTCAGGTTATGTTTGAGCGACCAGGGGTCGCGACGCAAAAGATATGACCGTTACGCGATACGTTACGCTACGTTATGTTACGTTGCTACGTTATGTTACGTTGCTTCGTTATGTGCCTTGCTCGCGTGCTTGTGCTCTCTCCTTAGTCTCTCTCACGTTTACGAAGCATCGATTCATATGCTCCGGCCGGGATTCGAACCCGGTCCGCCCGCGTGGAATGCGAGCATTCTACCACTGAACCACCGATGCTATATTGAAATTCTATGCAAAGCTGGTATTCGCAGTGCTGGTGATCTACTTGAATTTGTTCGGATAAACTTTTACTATTATTTCCATAATTTTTTTGCGCGATTAAGGGGTCTAGCACAATTACTTTTCGAAATAAAGGGTGTTGAAATTTTAAAAACTTGAATGTTTTAATTTGATAACTTTAAATTGGATGGATAAATTGATTTGACATTTGGCAGGTTGTTTTTAAATGTAATAGGGCATATTTTGAAAGAAATAGTAGTTTGTTCAACTAGTGTGGATATGATGGCCATATCGCACGAGGACGAAGTTCAAGTGCGATATGGACAATCCACACGAGTCGAACAGCATATTTTTTTCTACGACCCACTTAAGAAAAAATCTAGAAAATAAAAATTTTTACAAACTGTAATATAACTTCAAATTGAAAATTTAACAATTCAATTTTATGTTTCCACTAATTTTTTTGTAAACGTACAGTTCTTGAATGTATAATGCTACGGTTTCCCTTTTACAATATACGATGCTGTTATAAGTAGATGTTGCCAGTCGGACTCCCTCATGAAGGGTACCGTACCTACCATTATCTATAATAATGAATATTCTGCTAAATATTTCAAACGTCTACCTGTTATTTAAAAATAAAATTAACAGTAAAAAAAAATTTCCTCACGGGGAATCGAACCCAGGACTACCGCGTGAGAGTCTGGCATGCTTACTACTCAACCACCAAAGAATATGCAAATCGTTTATCTATAACGTCAAATGTATTACATCATTTTTGCTCAAAAGGAACTAAAGTTCCTACCGTGTGTCCCGCGACACGTTCTACCTTTTTTATTTATTAGACGTCATTCGCACTTAGATAAAAATTCTAGAAGAAATAGAGGGAAAATTTGAAATTGACAGTAAACGAAACAAACCCAAAATTAAAAAAAGTTCTCAAAAACGAGTGTTTCCACCTCTCGCGCGAATAACGACATGACATAGTCAACTCACTTAAAATAAGCATTCCTTACTACTCAAAAAACCCGATTCGTGTCTCACACTTGGGAACTACATTGGTCTATTTCTTATTTTTCAAATTATTTTTGTAATTATAAAAAAAAAACTTTGAAAAAAGATATCCATAAATATAAACACTGCCAGAAACAGTTTACACCAGAGGCTTACAAAAATTGATTTACCTATAATGTGGAGAGGAGAGCAAAATATTTTAAAATTTTAAGGAGGTGCCTTAATTTTTTGCAGTACCTACTTTATTACCCTAAATTCACCATAACAATGAATGTTATGTATGTATAAAACGATTACAAGGAGTTTTAAATATTTCTTAGTTTTATTGAATATGTATCTACCTACCAAATTATCTGATTAGGTAATTTAACAATTAAAGCAGTTTATTTACAAGGTTACTTTTTTGTTATTAAAGTAGTAGTAATGTTAAGATAGCTTAATAATAACATGAATGCATCCATACTATTTACTCTACACTCTACACAAAGTGTGTCTGGAAACGTTCTTTAAAGAAAAACTCTGATGATTTTCCTAGAGCTTTTGAAACATAGCACTGTAATTTCGATATAATTCAAATAACTTCAAAATGGATATCTGTTAAATGTTATCACTCTGTACATTTATTCCTTGGGATGTGCCCAATCTAATTAAATAAGTACGATTTTTCATTAGCACTTATTAGCGAATATTACTCACAATTTTATTGTCTCTCAAAATACCTGCATTATAACATTATATATAGTTTGTCTCAAAGTATATCGTCTTCTCTTTTGACGGCAATAATCTAAATACGACCTTCTTTAAAGAATTTTACTTGAAATGAACCCCAACAACAGTCGAGTGGCAAGGCAAGGGCGGACATGGTTATAGTTTATTTAACTTAATAGTATTTAATAATCTCTCATTTAGGAGGAAAAAAAAAGTTTAAATAAATGGTCTTCACGCATTAAATAAAAAACAAAGGATGTATGATAAAAATACAAAAAGAGATATTTGTGAATTTGATCATTTTTAAAATAATTTTAAATAGTCCGCCACTGGCGATCTCTTTTACATCAGCCATATCATTTATTGCAATTGGCCCATTAATTTTATGATTGCCGGCAAAAGCTAAGACGATATACTTTGAGACAAACTAAACATACAGCGAGACGGATAAAGGGAGAGTTATGAAATTTCATGAAAGTGACGTGGTTCTATTTTAGAGCAAACGTCAAATGTTTTTATCTAAACGTTAGCCTTTAGCGTACGGCCACCATCTTGAATTTTTTGATATGGCACCAAGGTCAAGTGACGTATCACAAAGAAGCTTCCTTTTGTGGATTTTTAAAAATTAAACAAAAAACAATAGTAGACATGAAAAAGGACAACCACATCATTATTTATGGACAGATTGTCAAAAGTGATACTAATTTGAAATTAGCACACAGTTTAAAAGTGAATTAAGAATAATGGCACTTTTATCGGTAATGTTAGTTGGATTATAAGCACTTATTGTTAAGAAGTATTTGCAGCTTAAATGAATGTTTAGTTTATAAATTTCTGAAACATCCATTTTTGTTTTAAAGTACAATGGGCTTGTTCAAGAAAAATTTTTTTAGTTAATAATAGAAACTAAAACTCATTTTGAACAGATTCCTAAAATTTTTGATTTTTCCGCGAACGTTTAAACCCTCAAATTAATTAAAGAAATTGGATTGAACGAAAACGGGGCGTGGAGACCTGTGACGTCACACTGCATATGCTATACCTAACGTTTGAACGCCGCGAGTCGAGAGCTGTGAATTGTGTATATTGTATCGTTTTGTGTAAGAAAAAAAAACGCTGGACTGTTGACTGTACTTACTGTTTCGTTATTTTATTGTGAAGGGAGTGAGAAAAAAGTGGTAAATGAATACTATTTGATTCCCGACTGTCCTAACACATCCAAGAATGCACCAGAAAAATATATATACATTAAAACAGGGAGCAGTGGAACATTTAAATTAAAACCTTGAGTAGTACCGAGATTGTTTGACTGTCTAAAAAATAGAGTAACAATGCTTAGTTCAAACCCACGGTCACAGTTATTACAAGTTAAGCTCAGAAAATAGAGCTTCTGATGATGATAAAGTAGAGGAAGAAAATCAAATGGATATCACACGAATGGAACCTTTATCTCGGGAAATAGAGGTTCAGGCTTGCATTCCAAAGCGGAGGCAAGGGGTTTTATATAAGGAAAATGGCTAAAAAGAGAAAATGCACTAGCAATAAGATCGTTCCAAAGAAATCGTGAATGTGAAAAGACGGAAAGCCTATGAACGAAGAGGTTTCAATATATATCCACTAGCGGTCCTTCTTCTACATTTAGCTCGTTAGAATTAAGTATGTCAGATCCGACTAGCTCATTTTATCTAGACACTAATAGGTCAGACGAAATAGAATATTTTATTTGATAGAAAAAAATCCAAAACTTTATTTGGGAGTTCCGAGTCATTCATTATTTGTTTTGAGCTTGTTAACTAAAAAAATGTGAGCTGGACAAGCTTGATATCTTTTTAACATTAAAAAAGATCAAATTGAATTTACCTTATAGGATATTAGGAGACGATTTTGGTGTGGCACTTTCCAGAGTATGTAGCATTATACAAAAAACTATACCGTTATTAGCCAGTTACCTTTACCCATTTGTGCAAGTTAAGAAAAGACTTCCTACTCCCTCCAGACGCAGATATGAAAATGTACAATGTATTATAGATTGTTTTGAAATTTCGATTCAGAAACCAAGTGTGAATTCTTTGTTTCTATTAATGTAGTCCCTCACCATAAATATATCGACTTCGGGTGAATTTGCAGAATCTGCTTCAATAAATCCAGTATCTACTGAGTACATCTTTAATAGCAAAAATCACTAACACTTTTGAAATTTAAAGATATTGCAGCTGTAACCAACTTTCTTATGTGAAACGCAGCGGTGTACAGAGCACAATATGCAATGTGACGTCACAGTCGGGTCTGTCGCTTTTTAAGGGAGCTCTATTTTCAATCTCTAATATCTAAGTAGTGGGGAAAGTTCAAGCTGAAAATTTCACTAGTTATTTTGATGATTCAGTTTTACAAAATAACGTAAGAAAAACCGAGAAAATATTTCATTGATAACAAGCCCATTTCAATATTTTTGTTAAATTTCTATTATAACTTCAGAGTAAAGTTATATTCTTGAAAAGGGAAAAAATAAGCTTTTTTGTGATACGTCACTGGACCTTAAGATGGCGACCATACGCTTAGCGCAGAATATAGTCTCTTCGTCCTAGAATTTCTTAACTTTCCCTTGAAAGATAATCCATTGGTGCGAGAATTTTCAGAAATGGTATGTGTACAACGTTGTTATTTGAATAAAATGAATGATGCTGTGCCATTTTTTAAGAGTTCTAACTCTCTTAGGAAGCATTATTTATCTAAAATCCACAACAAATAATTCATAGATTTTCCAGTTTTTTTCTTTGTGAGCGTTTATAGATCTCTTGTATAGTAATGAGGATACCCCAAGTCGAAAATGTATCTCTCTTGGTTGAATCATTGTCTATAATATTTTTTATAGACAATGGCTGAATTATTATTCCATTTATGATAAATAATATGGATACACTTTCAAAAATTATCGCTACAAATACCAACCTTTTCGTCGAAGAAGACTTATTACCTCCAGACAGCGTTTCAGATTCGTACGACATGCAAAGATTAAAAGCATTGTTAGATTGGTTATGTTAAAGCTATTGGCGTTTAACTAATCTATGTATCTAAAACAAATCATCATCAGACTTAAATCTAAAGATTAAAACAAAGCCCGTTCAATCAAAAGCCAAATTATACATTTTTCCATTAATTACTATAAATACAATACAATAGTTTTCAATAGAAAAAGCCAACAGCTGTTTAAAAAAAACTCACCTATTGGTAGAAATATTGTTAAAGAGAAGGATAGATGGAACCGTGAAAACTAAGCCGTTACAACGGTCTGAATGGTACCTACACACTAATTTGTTGACCAAAGCAATGAAAACCATCTAATCGATGGGTCTACCATATAGCTCTGATTTGGTCCAAAAAGATTCAGGATTTAACTGTTGGCATGGTTTTTAGTGCCCATGGAAGCTTTGAATTAACTGTTGGCATGGTTTTTAGTGTCTACGGAAGCTTTGAATTAACTGTTGGCATGATTTTTAGTACCTATGGAAGCTTTGAATCAATTTAGATTACAATGTTGGTTAAATCGTGAAGATATCTAAAACCCGTTGTGTAGTTCAATATCTGTCGCGGCATCTAGCCATAGAAGTATTTGTTGCTTCTCAGTGATCGGTCTGCGCTTTGAAAAGTAATTTTTAAATATAATAGTATTTAACTATTATATTTGACATTTATTAATAAAAGAGGGGTTAACAGCAGCAGTTATAACACCATATGCATAGTATTTATACAGAAAATCACTTGGGTAAAAGATTTCCAATTGGAAAGGATACTCTAAAAGGCTTGTGGTGAAGAAAGTTATAGAGCTCTCTCGGAAAGAGTTACACAAATGTGGTCACAGAGGAAAGTAAACTCAGAAAAGCACTGATTATTATTCGCGTGGTTCGAATGGGAAGCGAATAATAATAATCGAAGCAATCGAATTAATTTACAGGGAGTAAAACAACGAAACAGCTGCAGGCACGTTTAATATTAATAAATTGTTAATATAATTAGATTTATTTTTATTGTATTATTTCAATTTTAAGAGAATATCATTGGGATATTTCATACAAAATACGTTTGATGAATTTGCATTGACATAAATGATCAGCTGTAATGAGTGCTATTAACAAAAATAGTAGATGTGCTGAAGGTCCATATTTTGAAATTATATCGAACTATTCAGAGTGCTGCATAACTCCGTTACAAACCAAACATATGATTTTTCAAATGGGAACCCCTGTATATTATATCGAATTCGGATTGGTTACATTTTTTTGAAGCTTTTGATATGATGTTTTGCCACGTTATACAGAGTCCTTCAAAAGATATGGACACGTTTATGTAAAAATCGTAGGTATAAATCAACGCTCTGTAGCTTGTTGTACGTTGAAGAAAAAAAATGTATTTTGCCAAACAGAGTTTCGTAAAATGATGCAATATCTCCGTATTCTATTAATTTTTAATTATTTTCTTTCTTATATACAGGGTGAACGGAAACTTGAACCTGTCATTTTCTTTCTTATTTCAAACGGAACACCCTGTATTTTATAGCAAAAATAGAATCTTCGATTAAGTAACTTTGATTTTTTTCCAGCATTCCCTATACCCAAAGTTTATAAAAACAGAGTTATCTGGTAATATTTATTGTAAACTATTATTATTGACCTATTATGTGAAAGCAATAAACGTAGTATGTAAAAAAAATCCTAATTAATGATACATTTTAATGAATAATTCATTCTAAACAAAACTAGCTACCAAAAGTATAATCCTAACCGTAATATTAAGCTGAAAGTAAGTGTTCACCGTTAACATCAATGCAATGCTGTAAGAGGGGGCCCAACTGATTGGCCAGCTCGGTCACCCGATTTAACAATAGTATATTTATTTTCTTCGGGTCTTGTGAGGAATAAGTTTATAAAATCCCCCGCTATTAGAGATGACATGAAAGAAATAATTAGTGCGGCATTTCAATCTACTAACGTTGATATGCTGGGAAATGTCAGTCAATCATTGGAACTATTCTGCAGCATTGCACCTTTAGTTTAATACTTTTGGTGGCTTGTTTTGTTTAGAATAAATTGTTCATCAAAATTTATTATTAATTAGGATTTTTTGTTACATACAACATTTAATGCTTTCACATAATAGGTCAGTAGTTATATTTTACAAAAAATATTACAAAATAACTGTCTTTTTATAAACTTTGGGTATAGGGAATGCTTGACAAAAATTAAAGTTACATAATCGAAGATTCTATTTTTGCTATAAAATACAGGGTGTTACATTTGAAATAAGAAAGTAAATGACAGGTTCGAGTTTCCGTTCACCCTGTATACAAGAAAGAATATAATTGAAATTTAATAGGATTCGGAGATATTGCATCATATTGCAAAACTCTGTTTGGCAAAATACATTTTTCTTCTTCAACGTACAACAAGCTACAGAGCGTTGATTTCTCTACGATTTTCACATAAACGTGTCCATATCTTTTGAAGGACTCTGTATAACGTGGCAAAACCTCATATCAAAAGCTTCAAAAAAATGTAACCAATCCGAATTCGGTATAATATACAGGGGTTCCCATTTGAAAAATCATGTTTGGTTTGTAACGGAGCTATGCAGCACTCTGTATAGTTCGATATAATTTCAAAATATGGACCTTCAACACATCTAATATTTTTGTCAATAACATTTTTTAATATCTCTTAAAATAACCCATATACCGAAGTTTGTCGTAAGATTGGTACACCCTGTATATTTTTATTGAAATAAGAGTATAAAATGCCAATTTTTAGTCACAAGCTTTTACAATCCTACTTTAACACCAATCACCCCCAACCATTTTCAGCACAGCTGACCAATTATATCGATACTACCTTACTTATATTTTTACAAATCACATCTTTCTCGAAGCACTTGATTTTCTTAAAATTATTATATTCGTTTTCGCAGCTTCAACCCATAAGTGGGAGTACAATTCACCCCTAATTATCGATTAGATATCGTTTTAAGGCTCTTATTTTTGTTTTCAGAAAATAGTAGCGTTCATTACACATTCATAAGTGCTTGTCCCGTGCTTGTACGACTTTCCTTAGTGGGTTACGCCTCCCTGTCACACGCACACCGTACGGGAAAAGTCTATTTTCTAAGCATAAATTTATATTATTTGCATTAAACTCAATCATGTATATTTTCTTTTAAAATAAACTAAAGACGCGTTGCGACATTTGACAAGCGAAAATTATAAGCAACATTGCAAAAACTATTGAGATGTTCAACTATGCATGAACAGCTATCGTTTAAAAATGACGTTGATTTGATATTTTAAGGCACATGCACGAATTTTTCGTCATACTTAAACTCATTTCAAATATTTTACTTCTTATGAAATATAAATTGAGATACAAAATGCCACGCTAAGATTTAAACTGATCTCACTCGCTTTGCGGATTTTAAGTGTGTATGTTATTGTTATATTAGATGTTTTATATGCTTTATGTCGGATTTCCACGAAACGGACTAACAATTTTGAAGTTTCAAAAATAGAAACAAAAAACTCAGTTTCGAACACAAACTCGAATTCCACCAAACGGAGTGAAACTAGTCTGAGCCGCATAATATGTTGTGAATCTGGTTCGAGAATAAAGGAAGACATAATATAGACCAGGGCATTTAGGAAAAATAGAGGAAATTTTGGAGCACAACAGATATCGAGATGCGGTTTTCTGCATTGTGTTCAGGAAGGTCCCAGAAAAGACTGGAAAAAAGTGGGTTAGCACTTTTTTGAAGAACGCCTTCTGGGCCGGAAAATGCATTTTCCAATTGCATAATTACTTGCACCATTATGGAAACGATTGGAAACTCGGAAAAATCGCTCAAAAATCGTTACTCGGGCATTAGAATTACCCGGGGGTCCACGGGGTGGGTATGGGGGTGCGCGGGGGAGGAATGGCAGCGTGCATGAAAATCGCTCCAAACTCGTTACTCGGGGGGTTTTCGGAGATGCTGAATGGAATTCTGGCATTGGAATTACCCGGGGCGCTCAGGGGCGTCTCTGCAGGAGTATCCGGGGGGTCATTCTGGGGGAAAATTGCATAGTCCATGGGAAGCGCTCCAAACTCGTTACTCGGGGTTTTCGGGGATGTCGATTAACAAGTTTGGAGCGCTTCCCATGGACTGTGCAATTTTTCCCCCCATCGCCCCTGAATGCCCCTCTATAATTCTAATGCCAGAATTGAGTTCGGCATCCCCGAAAACCCCCTTGTAACGATTTTTGAGCCATTTACATAAAATATGCGATTTCCCCCTCCCCCCCGGGTAATTCCAATGCCAGAATTGATTTCAGCATTCCCGAAAACCCCCGAGTAACGAGCTTGGAGCGATTTTCATGCACGCTGCCATTCCTCCCCCAATTCACCCCCCGCGCACCCCCACAGAGCCACCCAAGGGTAATTCTAATGCCCGACTAACGATTTCCGAGCGATTTTTCCGATCGTTCCCAAAATGGTGCCAGTAATTATGCAATTGAAAAATGAATTTTCCGGTCCAGAAGGCGCTTTTCAAAAAAGTGCTAACCCACTTTTTTCCCAGTCTTTTCTGGGACCTTCCTGAAGATAATGCAGAAAACCTCATCTCGATATCTGTTGTGCTCCAAAATTTCCTCTACTCGGGTGATTTTGTTCTAAATGCCCTACTAATATAGATATATAAAGTTAGCGGGCCAACTACTGCAAAAATAACTTTTGACAAGCTGAAAAATTGCCGTTTTTATGCCGTTTTCTTGCCGTGAAATTTTTAGAATTTGCCGTTAATTATTTAAAAAAAAAATGGTATGGCCCGCTAACTGGCGTATCAAGCTAGCGGACCACCCCCTGGAATATTGCTTTCCTTTGGCTAGTAATTTAAATTCAAGAAATAGATAATTGCCGCTCTAATTGCCGTTCAAGAAAATATCATCTACGACATTGGGGCACGATGGAATGGAGGGCAAAACGGGAAAAACTTATTTCTGCGTATCAACTTGGCTTCAATGGCTTCCATTTTCACGGCATTCAATTATAAATGTACAGATAATTGCCGCTCCAATTGCCGTTCAAGAAAATATCATCTTCGGCATTGTGGCACGATGGCATGGGGGGCAAAACGGGAAAAACATTTTTCTGCGTATCAACTTAGCGACCTGTACTCTGTGAGCCCTGTACACTGTGAGCATAACTCTGCGAGCCCTATTCCGATCAGTCCGTACTTGATTTCAGTGAAAGGGGCCCGTCGGAATTATTTTTCCATTTTTTATTAGTAGGTGAAAGCATAAACATTTGAGGAATCCTAAAACAATTTAAATAATTGATGTCACGCTTGGTTTTTCTTGTTAATATTATGTCAAAATAAAAATTATTATTTCAAATGAATATACAGATTCTATTTGAGTCGTATTCATATTATTTTATTCAGTATTGAATTTTGATGGCATATCGTATAACTTAGTAATATTTTTTTAGGTCTTGTTTACGCATATTAGGCAAACATGTCAAATAATTATGTACCATCGCATAGTTTACTATTGTAAACTTCAGTTATTGTCAAAATTTTCACAATTTCAACAATCGTCCGAGTGCGATATGGACAATCCACACGAGTCGAACAGTATATTTTTTCTACGCCACACTTGAGAAAAAAATCTAGAAAATAATTTTAATAAAGAACTGTAATATAACTTCAAATTGAAAATTTTCAACAATTTCATTCAGAATTTTACCAATTCAATTTTATGTTTCCACTATTTTATTGTGGTAAACGTATAGTTCTCAAATGTACAATTTGTATAATGCTACGGTTTCCCTTTTTAAATATGCGATACTGTTATAATTATGTTGCCAGTCGGACTCCCGCGCGAAGAGTACTGTACCATTATCAATGATAAATATTTTGCTAAATATTTCAATCATGGCATCTACCTAATGTCGTTATCAATATCAAGCAGAATAATTTAGAAATAAAATTAACAATTGAAAAAAGCTTCGCGGGGGATTGAAACCTGGTCTATCGCGTGAGAGTCTGATATGTTTACCACTCGACCACCGATGAATATGCTAATTGTTTTTCTATAACGTGAGATGTATTACATAATTTTATAAAATCTGACGTCCCCTTAAATACCTATTTTATTCTGTGTTTAGTATTGATTGTTAATTTGTACGAATTATTTTTATTTAAGTCTATTTTTGTAAATGAATAATCTTGATTTACCCCTAATGGGTGTAACGCTTATTGGTTTATTTGTATCAGAAGTATCGTCGCAGACAACGCCGATATCTGTGATGAAAACAGATGCCTACCTTTGCTCATCGAGCTAAGGCAAAGTAGTGGCAGGAGGCAGGCCGACAAGCCGATACGTAAAAGTAAATTTTGTTCGTTTTACCCCCATTGCCATTGTGCCTGGATGCTGAAGATGTTATTTTCTTGAACGGCAATTAGAGCGGCAATTATCTGTTCATTTATAATTGAATGCCGTGAAAATGGAAGCCATGTGCCAGGGGGTGGCCCGCCAAGTTGATACGCAGAAATAAATTTTTCCCGTTTTGCCCCCCATGCCATCGTGCCACAATGCCGTAGATGATATTTTCTTGAACGGCAATTATCTGTACATTTATAATTGAATGCCGTGAAAATGGAAGCCATGTTTCAGGGGGTGGCCCGCCAAGTTGATACGCAGAAATAAGTTTTTCCCGTTTTGCCCTCCATGCCATCGTGACCCAATGTCGTAGATGATATTTTCTTGAACGGCAATTAGAGCGGCAATTATCTATTTCTTGAATTTAAACTACTACCCAAAGGAAAGCAATATTCCAGGGGGTGGTCCGCTAGCTTGATACGCCAGTTAGCGGGCCATACCATTTTTTTTTAAATAATTAACGGCAAATTCTAAAAATTTCACGGCAAGAAAACGGCATAAAAACGGCAATTTTTCAGCTTGTCAAAAGTTATTTTTGCAGTAGTTGGCCCGCTAACTTGATATATCTTACTAATATTAAAATGGAACAACAATAAGATAAATATCAAATTTGGGAAACAAAATACGCCTAATAATGTCAACAGATTTTGATATGATATAATTATTCAATTTTTTACTTCAAATATTACTTAAGAATACCTATTTAAAAATTGAAAATTGGTTATGCACAATCACAATTGAGGAACCAAAAAAAAATGTCTTGACGAAACATGTTATTAAGTAGTTCAAATATTGTGTATTTATACAATGAATTCAATTTGGAAAAACCCTGTATCGTGTAATTTTCGAATAATGTCAAAGGTATTTATACAATTTTCGAAAAATTATTCATGATATTATTCTTAAGAGCAGATTTAAATAACCATATGGCCATTCGAAAAGTTAGCAAGGTGCGACCACCGCCACATTCTGATGCCGGATAAATCAGTTCATGGACCTTCCGTCGAACTGATGCAAACAATTTCGTTCGATGCCAAATTTGGTAAACTTTGGTTTAACGTTCGACACCCTCGGACTGAGCGAACTTGCCATTTTCTCAACAAACAGCGTTGCCAGTTTTGTAAGTAGATAATATTAAATATTATAACACTTGAAAATAATTAAGAAAAGTAACTTTTCAAATACTACAACAAAAACCAATGTAAGGCATTGGGAAGTGGTCCAAGAAAATATATGTTTAAATGCAAATTTTGGTGTCCAGCATTTTTTATAACAAGTTACTGAAGAGCACAAGGGAAAAAGGAAAAAAATGGAACAATCGCTGCAAAAATTGTTCACTGTCATTTACCAGCAACAATTATCTGATAGACGAAAGCACACTTCACATATAAGTATTTGAAATCCCCTTCTGATATTCTGAGCTATTCAATTCTGATGGTTGTTGTATTTTCTAATCAAAATCACCAAAAAGTTTCATCAACAAAAATATTTCGCGTGGTGCCCCCTCCAACAAAATGTAAAATAATATTCCCTGTATCAAATTATGCCTTTTGTGTTTGATAACAATCGTAAAATATACAGTGAAATTATTAGCAAAAAACGAAAAAACTTCATCTTTAGCGCTCTTTATTTCTTTCCGAGGCAATATTCTATCAAGGAATATTTGGTCCTATCACCATATTTTGTCCTTAGCCTAATGCCCAATAGTTACAGCCCTTTATAAATACGCCAAATCACCAAAAAAACAGCAGTAATGGGGACTGCCGAATGAAGTGAAAACACAAATAACTTGACGGACATTTTTACAAATAAATAAAACCCTTATAAAAATTTTATCGTACGTCCATGCTAGATGAAAATTTTTGATAATTATCTGATACGTCAATAAAATGTTATTGTACGCAAATGATCTTGATATTTTTACAAATAAATTGATCCATCATAAAAATTTTATCGTAATCGTACGCCCATGATAGATGGAAACTTATGCTAATACCTCAAAAAAATTTCATCGTACGCACATGATATTGATATTTTTACAAATAAATAATTGATCCCTCGTAAAAAAGTAAACGTAGGCCTATGAGAGAAGGGAATTTTTACAAATAAATGAACCACTTGCAAAAAAAATTTGTTTTATGATAGATTAAGTAGATTTAGATTTTGCTTGCTCGTATACTTTTTTCTGCGTACTTTATATTATGACGCCCATTCACTGTACGCTAATTATAATATAGGTAGTCTGACTCATTACGTAAGAATCGAAGCCGTATTTGGTAACAACAACTTATAAAATGTGTCTTTCATTTGGTTGAATACACGGTAAGTAATTTGTCTATTCTTACAACTATGATTAAATTTACAGTAGAAATCGTATAAATCAAATCAGAATATCTTAATTACGTTTAAAAATCAACAAAGGATTTTTTATTTTATTTTCAAGGTAACTAATAAAATTCTAAATGACCCACAAAAGATTCATTTTATATTTTATGTAAAAATTTATACAAACACTATAATTTACAGTTTAAATAAGCACGTACAGACTAAAACAAATCCAGTAGATGTAGGTACATTAAAATATGAGATACTTTGGATATCTTTGTAAATTGTTTAAAAATTCATTTTAAGGTTTTATCCACGGATTAAATTGTTAATCATCTTCTTTTTTTAAATCAATCACATAGGTAACCTTCGGCCAGCCATTTGACCGTATTGTTGTTAAGTTTATAATTCATTTTTTATCTCTGATCAGGGACGTTTGGGGGTTCAAACCCTCCCCATAGAAAAAACAATAAAGGTACAATAACTTTTTATTAGCATACTGCCGCAATATGAGTATTCATCGGGATGTGGCAATAGAAATAGATTCCTCAACATAATTTAGCTGAAGAGGTTAAATTTACTTTTGTGAGATTGATTTTCTGTTTTAATAAAAGCTTCAATTTTCAATCATCTATCACTTTTTGAAATAGGTGCTCCCAAATTAATATACAGGTAACATCTCGGCTGGTATGGGAATGCGGCGAAGAACTTAGAAGACTGGCGACTCGGAACAGTGTAACACTGGAGTGGGTCCCAGGTCACAAAGGAATCGCTGGTAATGAAAAAGCTGACGAACTTGCAAGAGCAGGATCGTCAACACTGATGAACGGACCCGAACCATCTGTGGGCATCCCCAGATGCTCCACTAGGTCATGGTTAAAAGGGTGGGTAAAAGAACAATCCATAAAACTCTGGAAGAATACGCCCAGGCAAACACATGGGAAGAAATTTATTAAAAAACCACCAGAAAAAGTAGCAAAAGAACTACTCTCAATGAGCAGGAAACAGCTCTGCACATATTATGCAACTGTGAGACGCTGGACCACAGGAGGCAAAAACTAAATGACTCCAGAAGACTTCTACAACCAACCAGTAAAGAACCTGTATGAGCTAATACAGGAACGGATTGGCTGAATAGGCTGTAGTCCGAATGTTAGGAGAATCCAAAATAAACTTAAGAGGCTGAGGTGGTGCCGGCGAAGGGACGGCTCCTTTAAAATATATATATATATATACATGGTTATAACCATTTCAGCAGAAGGGGGCAAAACAAAAAACGATGTTTAAAAATACTTTTAGATGTAGCCAAGTCACACAAATAATTTAAAAAAAAACTTAACATCATTTCTTGAACTTGAAAAATTGCTTTAGGTGGTGGCTCTCGATTTTTTTGCCTTAGGTGGCGTCTTCAATAAAGCTTTTCCCTTCTAAACCTATCAGATGAAAAAACCAAAACCCTCCCCATGTAAAAGCTATAGCTACGTGACTGTCTCTGATAGTAATATCACCGTACACTAACTACCGACAAGTAAATTCACTTCGTCGATTTATGGGTTACCGAAAATTTCCTTACCCCTTCAATCGTCTGGCGAGTTCTGGCTAGTTTAAATCGAGAAAGTGTTGAGTATTATGATAACAGACGTGTAAGGCGCCAGAGAACAGATGTACCAAAATTTTCAAACGTTCCGACGCAAGTGAATTTACTTGTCGGTAGTTAGTGTACGGTGGTAATAAGCAATCTTACATCATTAATATCAAAGCTATAGTTATTTATACAGAGTGGCCCAAAAGTCTGGAAACGGCCAATTATATCGTAAATTGTTCAAAATTGGAATCTCCTATTCAATACGATTCCAACCATGTAACACTTATGATTTTATGTAGTCTGGAAAGTCTGAAATACATAAAACATAAGCAACGCCTATTTGTAAACTGAATTTCTCAAGTATCCCCAATAAAAATAATCCTTAGGATCAGATGAACGTGGAGGCCATTCAATTCTACCTCGTCTACCAATCCATCGTCCGGGAAATATTTTATCTAAATAATGTCGAACATTTACACAAAAACGAGCTGGAGCTCCAGCTTGCTGAAATCAAATCTGATCAAAATTGGCTCTAAGCAAGTTTCTCAGTGTAGGTACAATGTCATTTCTAAGTAGAAGTTCATATTTATCTGACGTTAAATTTCCTTCTATAAAGTATTGCCCAATTAACAAAATCACAGTATTCTACATTTAAACATTTCTGTATCTGTAGAGTAGGGAGGGTGAGTGTAGGCTCACAGCACCTAGGCCACATGTGACCCATTCTACATCCTCCCGAGGAGTTGTCCTCCTAGGTCATCGTCCATCCTGCCCTTCCCAGGAAGGTGGACAGATCACTAGGAGACATCTCCTTTATATCGGCAGATGTAGGCCACCAAACACACACTCTCTTATTGACGATAACTCCGGACACTCACATAAGACATGTCTGACAGTTTCATCTTCCTGTTCACACATCCTAGATAGGGGTGTGTCCACTAGCCCCATAGTATGGAGGTGTTTCCTTAGTTGACAGCTGTTGAGATCAAATGAATGCATAAGTCAAAGTAAAACTGCGCTAAGAGTTTTAACACAGATCCTCACGGGACATTGTCGCCTGAATGGGCACCTGAAAAAGCTCAAAATATTGGAGGAGGAAGAATACAGATTTTGTGGAATGGAAGAAGAAACCTCCATCTACATACTTTCCAGCTGCACAGCACTTCAGAATTCTAGAGCACAGCACCTAGGAGATTACTGGGTAGAAGAGGAACATTAACCTAAGTTGAAACCTGCAGACATCCTAAAATTCCTCCGGGAAATAGGACTAAAGGAACTACTAGTTTTTGAGACTCTCGTCTCAGAAACTGAGTAGAAGTAAGGGGGCACAATAGATCTTTTAGGTCTCAGAGAATGTCACCCCAAAATACATACATACATAGTTGACAGTGGCCAGTCAGAAATCCTACTGTTAAACGTAGGTTTTTCCTGTTCATTGCCAAATATTTCTTCGGCGCCAGCTTCCCAGGGTCGCCCAGGGTGATCCTAGCAAGACTGCATCCTTTGATTCCATCCCATCTCTTAAGGGATTGAGCATGGGTGTAACTTTTGGCTAGTTCCGCAATTGTCGAAGTCGTTAGGTCCTAAAATTTTTAGTCCAGCCGCTTCCCTGGCTAAAGAATCAGCAATGCGATTACCTTTACTTCTTTCGTGTCCTTTAACCCACGTCAGGATAATATTGTTATCTGCCGAGGCGTTAGCTAAATCTTGTTGGCACTCTTATACTAGCCCCGATATAACACGTTGTCTGTTCAAGGCTAATAGGGCTTGTCTACTATCAGTGCAGATTGTAATGTTTTTGGCAGAAATTCCTTTTCTGGTTAGTTCTTTTGTGGCAATTGAGACACCTGTTAGTTCTGTTTGAACCACGCTGGTATTGTTTCCCATTCCCCACTCAATTCTCAGGCTTAGTGCTCTCGAGTAAACTCCACACCACATCCTGAGCCTTCTTTTATTTTTGAGCCATCTGTATATACTCGATTTGAAATTGGTTGATAGTAATAAATCATTAAAATCCGTCAAACACGTATACAAAGTGGTCCACCTAAATTGCCAAGTTTTAAATGGTATATACATTGAAAGTATAGACCCTTTTGCATTTATTAAACTTTCCATTCCTATAGATCTGATAAGGGCGTCGAATACAAAGCTTAACCCGAGGCTCGAACAATAAGCGGTAGGATTCTACCTGTGATGTTTTGCACTCATGCACGTGCTTTCGGGTGGGTTTAAGTTTATATTAAACACAATAATTATATAATTTAGTGAACATTCGGATGTGTGGCATAATTTGTTACCCTTGTATTTGAATAAATATAATACTAATAACAATAAAGCAACCAATAAACAAGTAAATTTGGAAAAATGTTTCTATTTGAAATTCTATAAAATTTATAGTAAGTCATTACATTTCTTCGCTTTAAATTAATCATCATCAGAAAATGAAATATCTGAGGGACTGTCTTCTTCCCCTAAATTGATAATAAGTGGTTCGACCGTTTTCTCCAGTAAACTATCCAATTGCCACATTTTTTCCTCCTCCTTTATTACATGCTCTATACGTCTATACATCTTTGCCACTTCCCCGCGTTGACTTCTTGAAGCGCTTCTTCAAAGAGTTTTTGAACATCACTCATTTTATAAGTGGTATTTTTTCTAGCCACATAACCTTTCACATGAGCCCATACCAGTTCGATCGGATTTAATTCGCAATGGTAGGGGGGGAGCCGAAGCACTATTATATTTTGTTTTTTGGCCATTTCGTCAACAACATATTTTTGAAACCGATGTTTATGGGTGTTTACAATTGATAGCAACTCCTTTTTAACCATATTGTCCTCAAATTGTATTTGTTTCTCCACAAGCCACTCGATAATTTTTGCTTTTCGCCAAGCAGTTGTAGGCATCTTCTCCAATCTTCTGGAGTGATACGGAGCGTTATCTAACACAATGACGGAGCCAGGTGGAATCAGCTCTATCATTTGTTCGAAATACTCCTCAAAAACATCAGCATTCATATCCTCGTGGTAATCGCCTGTACGAACTGATTGGAATGATAATAGTCCACCTTCTAAAAAGCCATTGGAGCTACCGATGTGAGTTATAATTAATCGTTTTCCTTTTCCAGAGGGCGGATTTATTCCTGTTGATAGACCGTCTAAAAATGCTTGCCGGTGAGAAGTCACATTTTTGTCTGTCCATATTTTTCCAACTGTGTAGCCTTCGTTCAGCCATGTTTCGTCCAAATAGAAAATTGTTTTGTTTTCATTGCGAAATTGTCTTATTTTTGTCAAATAATTACGTCTCCAACACACTATTTCATCTTTTTCGAGCAAATGAGACTTCCGACTATGTTTTTCCCATCTAAAATTCATTTCTCTTAGAACTTTCCATAGTTTATCTCTCTTGATTGCAGGAAAGTCTTCTTTTACTGTCAGGTAGGTGCGCCTATGGAATCGGCTGCTAAAAATGATTTATTACTATCAACCAATTTCAAATCGAGTATTATATAAGCGTATTGCATTTGCAGCATCTAGCTCTGTGGTCTGTTTTATTTAAATTTCTTCAAATCTACATATTTTGCACTGTTATATGTATTTAAGACCTTCTATTCTAAATAAAAATGTTACATATGGGTGGACTCGTATTGTATAGGAGATTCCAATAATAATTGAATATACAGGGTGATAAATTTGAAAAACCAAAGTTGCTAATAATGTAAAAGAAATAGCAAATCTGGCAACACTGCGAATATCAAATCTGGAATCTACGTATACCAATATTGGTGTACCCCAAATTTTGTAGAATTTTACTAGGCTAGACGAGATAATTGGCCGTTTCCAGATTTTTGGTCCACTCTGGATACCTCGTACAAAAAACTCATTATTTATTGTCTAGCCTGCATGACTCTCAACTTTCAGACTCGGCAATAATATACAGTGTTCTGCACAATGATCCTATTTTTATGATACGAATATCTTTTCTTGTGAAAGGTTTGATAATTTTTAATATGTGATTTGATAATGAAAAGTAATAGTGCAAAAATTAGAATGAGGGAAACGTTGAAAATAAAAAGATTTAAAACATATTTCTTTACTTAGAACGATTTAACCTCAACAATATTTTGGAATATAATTTATTTGTTAATGATTTTAAAATGATGGATTCTGTGATGTCAGTGTTACGCAAGCAATGTCTACAACTGATCTTCTAACTATAAAGTAAATATTTCTATTAGCGTGTATATTAGAAACGGCCTGTTTTTCTATTGAAATCTGTTATTTTAGTTTTATTGAATATATTACATTTCAGATTTTCGGGTTATTTTTAACTCTTACACTGAAATAAACAATTTATTGGAATCGTTAAAATCTATCGCTCGATTTAAGGCTGTATCAAACCCACGTAAATTAAAAATCGACACCGATTTTACATAACCACATACTTTAGGGGGTCCGTTATTTACGAAATTTATTATATTTATTGCAACGCCCTCTAAACTTTAAGTTTATCGTCTAAAAAAAATATAAGACTATCATAAGCCATCAATGATCATGATAAACCTTGCCCCAAAGACAACACATTTTCTATTTAAGTAGTGTTCTAACTTATAAAAATTTTAATTGGACTCATTTTGAATAATGAGTGGTAACCAATCGATGGATCTCAGACAAAATAGATTTCTGATTCGAAGAATACTCAGTACTTTTAATAGCCATAAGTTGCATTAACTTTAACCAACTAAGCCACGGCGCAAGTTAGTGTATTTGCTCTAGTAGAACGTTTCAAACAAAAACGATAATATATCTCGTGCATTTTTTCATACAATACAAGTTCGAGAATTTAATAACAAAATTTCGAATTAATACGTTTGTTTAAAGTAGGTCATAATCGAGTCCAAAGGAGTCGGTTACAAACAAACATACAAACAAGTGAAGCTAATAAAAAGTGTGTTAAAAATTATTAAGACCAGTCGCTTTTTATTTAAATTAAACAGTTTCTATATTTGTTAATCATGATATCTATTTCACAGTTAGTTCCCTCTTATTTATCAAGGATATGTCTATTTATTTTTTCATTTCTTATTTTCTTATATTTTTATACATAGTTACACTTTGATCAACCGGGTTTGGGCCTGGGTTTTCTTTTGTTTTTTTTTAGTTTTTTATTTCTTATTTTCTGATATTTCTATACATAGTTACACATTGATAAACCGGGTTTGGGCCTGGGTTTTCTTGTTTTTTTAGTTTTCTATTTCTTATTTTCTGATATTTCTATACATAGTTACACATTGATCAACCGGGTTTGGGCCTGGGTTTTCTTGTTTTTTTTAGTTTTATATTTCTGATATTTAAATATTTATTTCAACATTGGGTTAGGTGCTGGGTTTTTTGGGTTTTTTTTTTAGGTTTTTATTTCTTATTTTTTGATATTTCTATACATAGTTACACTTTGATTAACCGGGTTTGGGCCTGGGTTTTCTTGTTTTTTTTTTAGTTTTATATTTCTGATATTTACATATTTATTTCAATATTGTTATGTTACTACTATATTTGGCAAAGTCTTGAGTCATGCGCAGTTGAAGGAGCCGTGTTGTATGTTTACCCGCTCCTATATTTCAGTATCGGGCAGTGACAATGTAAACATTAGACGGAAAGTTACTTAGAAACTTTTAATTTTTGAATAAGAATACTTTTTAAATTTTAATATAGAACACATTTGATACGCCTATGTACAAGCCGTAATGTCCTTCTTCCTGTCGATATGTTTGCAGACATTACCAGATTCCAATGCTAAAATTAGACTAATGACATTCGTTAGTCTGGATTTTTTTAATGTATTAAAACGAATAGTTTAACGAGAGCTCGAAATAAAAAAAATGTGTATGGACGAGGTAAGAGCTGGAAATTAATCTCTATCACGTCAACCTTCATTTTATAGCCATAGGTATTCGAGAATGCGAAATGGAAACTTATTTTTAAATCTAAACTATACAGGGTCTTTCAGCAGTTCGTACCAAAAATTTGGGGAGATGATGATGATGATAGAGGAGCTAAAAATAATGAACTATAAGCCTCTACAATTTGGAATCAAAAATGTATTATTTATAATTATTAAGCGAGTTATTGGAAATTAATCAACATTTGAAAGCCGGCTAGGTCTGAGATGTATCAGGGACGCATAGCTACTGTGGTTAGACTAATTAGTTCTTACTGGACTTTGTGAGAATTGGGATGTCGATTTAGGCATTATTCTGACTTCCGATTTATCGAAAGGGCTCTGTTTTTGGAAGTTTTTTTACTGAGCCCGTCTTCCGCATCTTCTACTTTCATTTTGGATATTCCGTCGCATAGTTTGGAGTATGTTCAAGATTTTTGAAAGCAAATTGTGGGCTGCTAGTAAAAGATACCTTTTCGTTTTCTTGAAATCCCATTTTTCCAAATTTAGGGCGTAATAATATGTTGATATACTTCTTGCTGCATAATATATCTGTAGCTGAACTACATTTAATGCTTTGTGTTGTTTTAGCCGGAAAGCTTGTTGCATTTCCCCATCCTATAGTAAACCAATAAATGCCTGTGTGGCAATCTTTGGAAGACTAGGGATACGCCAAAGAAACGTTTTACATTGCCGGAAATAGTATTTAAAAAACCGTACGATGTAAACACGCTCTTAGCCTATCCTACGCAACTCAGCAGCAATTGAATCCAATCTAATAGAATACTTTGTAATTATATCACCAATCCCAAAATAACACAGTTGTCATTTGTTAAGTTTTAACGTGTTTATGAACATTAAAAAGGAAAGATCCCATTAACGGAAGTTACTTCTTGTTTTTCCTGTTTAAAACGTATTTATAGTTAGGGAGATGGATATCCGATATTTTAATGTTAGCCAAACTATTTTTATTAGTATAGGAATATTTCTATTCAGAAAAAGAAACTGTTTCATACAATTTTGAATTGTTTGAAAACACGCGATTGTTGAGTCGTTTTAATATATGTAAACAAGAAAAAAAAAGTTAATACGATTTTTTGGTAATTTCCAAAACAAAAAAGATGAAATATAACATGGAAAATCGACAAAAATCCACTTCTATTATGCAAAATGGAGCTTAGTTATTTTTTATGAGACTTGAACATGTAGTTTGATATCCTAAGCAAAGATGTTCTTGAGCATATTTTGGTCCTATAACTAGTTTTTGAGATACAGGACGTTAAAGTTGGAAAGTAGCGGTTTTTCAAAAGTAATATTTTGTGTAGGAATCCTTTTTCATTATAAATATTAGTGTGACTAAAGTTCCGCCGGCGGAACTGAATTTCAAAATAGAATGCCGCCTTGAGGGAGAAGTTTGTACCAAATATACAGAAATCCGCCAAAAATGCTAAAACTTGTGCAAGCGCGGAGGAACATTACATTACATTACTTTGCTGCCGTCCTGAAGACCCCAGCGGCGAACGACCAACATTTGATACCTAAATTCCGTTTATTTTTTCAAGAATTCCGTCCTAGTCTCGAGTTGCATTTGCTGTCAAACTTACAGCTTAATAAAATAAATAGAATTATAAAGACATTCATATATGACGATATCCTTACATCGAGAATTAGAAGTGAAGAAGGAGAAGGAAATATAATCATTTCATTCACCCTTCCCCTTACGCAGTCAGCGGTTTACTTTCGAACAAGCTAGTCACTAGTTCACACCGTTATCTGCTGCTGAAACTAGAGCAGGCCATCGAAGAAGTAACAAACTCCGGGAAAAACAGCACCTAGAGACGCACAAATGGCTCGTACGCAAATACCACGACACCGATCATTATTATGTTCCCTAAAATTTGCAACTTTCAACTATTTAACGGACTCTTTGTTGTTGTTTCCGAGAACCAAATACTAGGAACATTTAAAATGGTCATCCTGTATTAACAGGTTAACGAGTTAAAGCAATAAGAGGTATTTACATGGAAATTGGTTTTGAAAAAATATGGGTCGTGTTTGTCGTTATTTTTTCTAATGAAAGATTATAAATTGAAAATTATACTCGATAAGAGCTATAGTAACTTTGAAAATGAGCTTTGCGTGATGGTAATGGCATTCTTTATTCAATAAAAAGTATTTTTAGATATTGGTTGTATTTTAGTAAAAAATAACTAATCCTGGTAGATTTTGCCATAAGTCTAAAGCTCCTCTTACAGTACAGGTATTTTAATGCTTGTTTGGACAAACTAAATAACATACCAATGTGGATTTTGGTTTACAGTCCCCTCCTTTGCAAAGGAGACTGTCTATTACTAGAATTACCAGGGATCTATACCAGAGACTTTGTGATGGGTATTTCTATTGAGGAATTATTTTTCAATTGTTTTATACACTGTGTTATTTATAAAATGCGACATAGAGATTCCTGTACAAAACTGTCAAACGCGAGTTAACTTTTTTTACCAAATAGCGTTCATAAAAAATAATAACAGATTTGGAAAGGTCATTGAAGAATAAGTTCAAATGAAATTTCAATTTTTTTAAATTCGCTCTGGTTTAATAAAAAAATGGATAGTTATAAAAAGTCGAACTCCATTTGATACCACTTTTGAATCCTTTTAACCGAGTGGGAAATAGCTACATGTGTACGTGCACACAACATTTAAAAGTTAAACCTGAAGTATAGAGGTTCTATTCCAGCTGTGGAGTTTTCAGTATTCGAAAGTGTTATCAAAATGGCGTACGACTTTTTTATTTTAAACATAATTAATAATTTTTTTATTAAACCTGAATTTAATTTAAGAAAACTAAAAACGCATTTGAACATATTTTTTAACCACCTTTTCAAATTTGTTATTATTTTTTATAAACGCTATTTGGTAAAAAAAATTAGCCCTATGTTGCATCTTATAAATAACACAGTGTATATGAGATTTATTTCCTCCAATGTCTCCACATAAATCAATGGCGTAAATTTCCGCTGAATTATGATATATTTTTTCAGGTTTGCAATCGTACACTCCTGCTTAGGAACCTGAGTGCCTTTCTGAGACATCTCTTTATCAACAGTTACCGTTTGTTAGTTCTTTCCTCCTTTTGGAGAAAATGGACATACATACACTGGTATCTACGGCCACAGAACAGTTCTTTTGGTTCTCAGTCACATAACTCCAAAGTTTTGATGAAAATCACGTTTGCTACCACACTAATACTTTATCTAGTGTTTTACTCTTTCGCCCTGCTACTATATAGTCCAGTAAATGAAGGCGAAAAATACCGTCAACATGGGTATCTGGTCCAGCAAGAAAATTTTTTTTTTCAATTTGCAGGTACATTTAACCCCCGAAATGTTGTCGGAGGGTCGGAAAATGGCTCTAGAGATCCCGAAAATCCGTTTTCCGCCGATATCTCCCGAACTACGATCCCTAGAGAATTTTTATTCAGACAAAAAATGAAGAGCAGTTCATCACCTACAAAAGTTGTCCCCACAATTTTTTTCGTTACACCAATATTTTTTGCAAAAATAGTGGTTAAAAAGTTCGCAGTTTTCTGAAACTTAAAAACTGACGTTTCTAGTCCTCAGGGAACCGTTGTAACGTCTTCAGTCAGAGCTTGATCACAAATAAAACACACGGGCGCACTAGAATCCTCTGCGACTTCCATTTTTCTACAGGAATGAACAATATTTATCAAATCATTAGATGTCATTTCACCCACAACAATATTAATTATCTTAATTTAAAAAATGAAACCTCACCGTGTGCTCCAAAAAAAAGAAGCTCAAGAATTTTCAATATTTCCCTGTGTTTTTTATCAATAAAAATTTCAAAATTTATTATTTAATAATAACAATAAAATTAATAATGACTTAATATCACTTTTTACACTGGAATACTACTAATTTATACTTTAAAATCACGAAAGAGATAGTGTTTGCATGTAAAATTGTCAGTTGTTGACAAACAATGCAGCAGAAAGCATCCACGTGTACACGCACTATAGCAGACGCCGTCGACCACACTATAGATGGGTGGCGTGGCGGCGTGTGAGAATAAAATGAGGCATCTATTACAACAAATTTCTTTTTAATGCATCAAATAAAATACTTGATACACATATCAAAGGAAAGTTCAGAATGTGACCTTTCATCGGGTATGATGCTTGAACGGGAAGAATTTTACTGTAAAGAGAAAAAACTGCTCGAAAAAACTCGAAGAATAGCTGTTCTCCCTCAGGAAACTGGAAATTTCCCCGATTTTACTGAAAAACCAGGGATCTGGGCCAAAAAAATTATACCATCGGGAAGAGGATATTCTAGCCTTTCTCCCAATATCAATTATAAGCGGGTTTGACAGTTAATCATCGAGTAATTCCCGATAAACCAGAGCGCTCGGGAAAACTCCAGAAATCCACAAAAATCGCCTTTTGAAAAACACATTTATTCAAAAAAATACGGGCGAATTATTGGTAGCATTGTTTCGGAATAAATAAAGTACCCACCAAAGAACCATTATCCAATAGGATTGGCTGAAATAACTCTTAATAAAAATAATATGAATAAATCCATGGAAGCATTAAAAAATCTAGCAAAGACGAATTTTGGCCTGGTTTTCCAATGACCCAGGAGCACAAATTGAGTGGAAAAAACACGCTTTAGTAGCCACAGATCCCTTCTTTCACCCGCACTTTGATTCATTAAAAAATATTGATTTTCACGCGAGTTATTAAAAAATTAGTAATTTACTTGGGGACATCAAGCCATCAGAGCGTGCTCTCTATAAGCCGGCCTGGTGCTCAATTTTGGGTCGGCGTTCGGGCCATTTATCTCGAAAACTATCTAATTTTTCGAAAAAGTGCTAGGGATCATTTTTGTGGGTAAGGAACTGCTCTTTATTTTTCGTCTGAACAAAAGTTCTCCAGTGGTCAGATTATCGGCAGATATCGCGGGAAAACGGATTTTCTGGAATTTCAGAGCCATTTTCCCACCCTTCCACAATGGTCAGGTACCTGACATTTTGGGAATTTAATGTGCCTACCATAACCTGCAAATTTAAAAAAAAATTGCTCTTGCTGGACCAGTTGCCCATGTTGACACCTTCGTTTACTGGACTAATATATTTTGCGACAACTATATCTTATAAAAAAGGATACATTTTTTTTTCGATGTAAAAAATTCTTGAAAAACTCGATATTATGATTAAAACTTTTTTCAGCAATTTCCTTACAATATTTTAAATCACCAACAATCCTATAATAGTATATTACGTAACGTGTGTGGTAAGAAGCATTTTACGCACGAATGGAAAAGTTACGCACGATGCCGCGTAGCGGCGAGTGCGTAATTCCGTGAGTGCGTAAAATGCTTTACAACACGAGTTACGTACTATACTTTACCTACGACCTACTTGTACTTGTATTTTTTATAAGAAGCATAAGAAATAACAGTTACGTAATTAGAGGTGCTTGGTAAACTCCATCTCTATTACTCTATTACCAATGAAAGAAGCACATTAAAGAACTAACGTTTATTCATTATTAATATATTGTTGAAAATCGAAAGTTCATTTTTCAATTATAATCAGTACATATACTTAGCCCTTTGGACTTTTCATAGTTAAACGTGGCCATATCGAATGTTTTCAAATAGTAAATTTTGAATAAAATGGTGACGTCTATTGACAGTTGCTAAGATGTTGCTAGGGAAGCCGTGCGATTCACTTTACAGCTGTGCGTTTTTTTTACAGTGCGTAATAGACGTCATTACATTGATACCGACTGTGTGTTATTGACTGATTACAGGGGGGGTCGTAGGTAAAATAGGTTACATAACAGATGTATCTTCTCACTGAAATTAGTCGATTTATTGGATTAAGGGTGACCACCCTATGTAATTTGAGTCACTGTGTGTGTGGGTTTGTAAGGACACCGGGGGTTTATTCAAGGTCGCATGATCGAATCATTTAATCTGAGGGTCGATTCAATGAAGGGTGTTTGTTTGGCAACGTTTTCTATAGAATTTTAGTGAACTGAAAAAGATTTGTACAGTGTCTATTTTATAAAAGTCAAATGTGCCATAGGAGAAGATATTTATCAAAACACCCGCTTGGCATTAACGTATAGAACGTCAAAAGGCTAATTTGCAGGGTTGGACTGACCAATTTGTACCTAGCATTTCAAAAAAATACTGGATAAACAAAAAAATAGAAAAATGTAACAAAAAACTTTGAAGTTTTATTAAAAAATTCACGTGAAACGTTAAAGTCATCCAGTGACATATGGTGAAAAACTTTAAAAATCGTGGCAATATGTATTTCATCCAATATTCAAGAAAACAAATTTGTATTCTGTGTAAATATTAATTTATTAAAGTCGCAGAGCGCTTTCGGCTGTTAAGCCATCTTCAGTGCTTACCTGCAAGTAAGCAATAAAGTTGGAAAATGTAAAAGAAGTAGATAAAGAATTACTTACTCATCAGGTAATTTATACAAGAAACTTTGACAACACATTGACTTCACAAAGTAAAAGATTTAGGATTACATTAAAATTAAAATGATCCCTTATTTAGGGTGTATTATATCCAGATATACATTTTTAAATGAACTACGAACACGTGTTCGTCTAACGGATGTTGAAGGTTGAAGTGACACTCCTTCAATTTTAAAAAATTAGCATATGACAAATGACAGTGAACATCTTTTACTTTGTGAAGTCAATGTGTTGTCAAAGTTTCTTGTATAAATTACCTGACGAGTAAGTAATTCTTTATCTACTTCTTTTACATTTTCCAACTTTATTGCTTACTTGCAGGTAAGCACTGAAGATGGCTTAGCAGCCGAAAGCGCTCTGCGACTTTAATAAATTAATATTTACACAGAATACAAATTTGTTTTCTTGACTTTCGAGTCATGTGTACTCAGCTATAAAGTATTCACCTTTCATCCAATAGGCATATTATCATACCAGTGATCATTTTCGGGTCTCCAGTAACGATTTCTTCTTAAGAATAATCTGAGTCTTTTTGACATCAAATTCAAACGTTGCTGTCGTTATTTTCTACTAAAAAGTTGTACAGCTTTTTATTACTTACAACTTTGCCATTCAACTTTTTTCCGTAGGACTTGTAGTTTTGCAGGAAATCGAGATAAACCATTTTTTACCCCCTCCCACTTCCCGAACTCGGATCGCCCGTAATTTATTTTTTTCTTCAATCATATCATATTCCCCTCCTTCTCTAATGGGTTTTATCCTACTATTATTTTTTTTTTGTTTCAAAAATTATCGACCCTGGTCTAATTCTGCCACTGTTTGATATATAAGTATTATAACCAAATCGTTACATTTTGAAATATTTGTAACGTTAAAATCGAAATAAATCAGCCCATGGGATCTGTTATCATTATAATGTTTTTCTGACTGGTTGCATTCAATTAAATGACCTCTGATTTCATTGGATTTCTACTAGAGCTAAAAACTTTCATTTGAATACACCTAGTAAATAGATTTTTCATTCCAATTTCATTTAACCATATAATATGGAACTAACCTTCATAATATAAATGACATGAAGGCATTCAGTTCAATGTCAACTTCCAATCCGTTTATTAGTCAGTTATGTATATTAGTTTATGATGCAATAGCTGGTTTCAGCGTAAACAGAAGAACTACCTACATGCACCTAACACCTACATACATACACCTTAAATTGATAACGATTTCAGAAAGAAAAGCATTTAATATTATTTAATACAGTGCACAGAAACATTTTTTATCTATTTCTTGATATATGGTGTTAAATAAAGTAAAATTTACACCTCAAATAATTACCAAAATCTTTTCTTATTCAAACGCGACTCAAAGTTAAGAAAATATGTGGATGGAATCACTTTAATCGCCATACTTGGTCCCAATGAAATTTCGATTTTTTACTGAGAGATTAAAAAACCTATCTTTTTTTATCTTATGTCAAATAAGAAATACATAAATTCAAAAAATAACTGTTCGGTCATGAATTTCGGTTTATACACACAGTAACATGTTGAAATTATCATTGCAAGGATTTATTTGACAGGTGAAACGATGCAACAAACCAACCATTGTATGGTAAAAAAGGTGCGTCCTAAAAAGGATCAGCTAGTTTAATTCCTGTTTATTGTTTGCGACAAATTCCGGTTAATTGATAATTGGAAAATAAATTGATTTAATTTGCGAATTTTACGTAATGCTTAATAAAAAAATCCAAATAAAAATATTTAAAAAAATGTACATGAGATTTGTGTTCCATATAAATTAATTTGTCCACGACCACCTAATAATAAGTCGATATTTTACCTCCTAACGAAAGGTATATGGTACCCATATATCTACTAGAGTGAATTATGGTTCATAATTCACGACTAGAGATGGGGGTACAATATAAAATAAACTTTTAAATCTGTGTATTTTGTTCAGGAAATTTGTTTCTGAACTATATCGTATCGATAAAATATCGAAATCTTTAGTATTGATACTTTTAATAACGATATTTTCTAATATTAAGTATTTCAAAACAATATATTTATAACGGTACTTTGTATTGATACTTTACACAGTATCGCCCATCTCTATATATGTCAAATTATTTAATTTTGACGTTAGTAATACCGGACGCTGGACACTTGAGCGAAAATTCTCAGAAATCAACATGGCTTCTCTAATAATACAGGACAGTTGAGCGAAAATTTATTTTCGATGTTGGGTCATTCAAGCGAAGAGGTAAAATTTTACCTGTGTTAGAAAATGAAAGAAAAGGTCAATTGATAATATAAAATCTATTTATTATAATAATGGCTTACAATTTTTATGAAATTTAACCTAGTTATTCTATTTTGTTTATATAAATCAATTGAGTTTTTCAAATATTTTTCTCGATCAATATATTTTCTTCTTTTATTATTCGTCTGATTAACACTATATATTTTGATATAGGTGTGCAGTTGTACGTTTTTCAATATTTCAACGAATTTAAATATATCGGGATGCGAGTTATAAAAACTTGAATTAAAGTGGCTATGAAAAGACTCGCATGCATTAGTTGTTCGCTCAGTAGAACTACTACAAAGAGCCCAAATTGAGGAATGAAACATTGCCTCTTCTGATATAAAAGTGTCTACCAAGTAATCTACGTATTTGGTGAGTCTTTCGTCATTCGGCATAATGGACATTAAATCTTCTACGAAACAATCTCCAACGTCAAATGAATCGCTTCCCGACCAACTGACACAGATCAAAGTGTAACTAAAATATCATTAAATATCAATTTGTTGTTCTGTTTTCTTAGAAAATTTTCAACTATTCATTAAATTTTAATCCCTCGTTTTCGCTCAAGTGACCAGTACCCTTTTAGTGGGAATGAATATACCTGAGAGGATTTCTACAACGTTCGCTCAAGTGACCGGACCCGGTAATACCAAATTGTTACGAACTTGCTATATTACTGCAAAGATGAATTCATTGAATTCGAATAGTGGAATTTAACGTTCTTGTACACAAACTGAAATAAAAAAAGCGGCGAAATTAACGACTATAGGACTGCTGCCAGAAAAATCGGAAATCTAGATATATTATAACTTCATGAACTGGAGGTTAGTTGACTTTTATTTAATAAAGAAATCAAGGGTCGTGGACAAAGTATAGTATTCTACTAGCAATTTATGGCCAATATTCACTCGGGTGACTTGCGCCCCTCGCCTGCGGCTCGGGACGCAAACGTCACCCAGCGTGAATAATGGCTATCATAAATTGCTCGTTTAATAATATACTATTGTCAAAATTCCAATTTATTATGGTGAATTATAGTAGTGATTTACGATTATTATCGTTCATGTTTGTTTACAGATACTATTAATTACTCAAAAACAGTTAATAATTAATATATAACATAATATACAGAGTTCGGCAAAAGTCCGGGACCGGACAAATATCGCAGAAAATATAAATTTTTCGGAAAATCTTCTTATACCACAAATTTTACTCCAACTTGAACTATAATTTGAA
Source organism: Galerucella pusilla (assembly GCA_910591695.1). NCBI lineage: Eukaryota > Metazoa > Arthropoda > Insecta > Coleoptera > Chrysomelidae > Galerucella > Galerucella pusilla. Next base: position 157,011 of record CAJUYI010000248.1, on the reverse strand, counting down.
AATATTTTGAAATATACAGGGTGTTCCAATAAAGTGTGGCGTATCAAAGTAATATTTTTTCTCATGGAACTCCCTATATTTTATTGCATTTTCTGATTGCCCCTAAAAAATAAAAGGCTCCTTTATGATGGTTCCCTATACCTGAATACAGAGGGTTCCGAGTTATGCTGACTTTTTTAAAAATGTGAACATTTCGAAAAAAATTAATAACTCATTGATATAACAAATTCTAGCAAATTTTCTCTTACATCTAAATAGTTGGAAATTCGTGGAATGTATTCCACGATTGAGTACCAAATATCTCTTTACAGGGTGATCAGAATTTTCAGTTTCATTATTAGATCATTCTGTTAAGGTTTTTTTTGATTTTATAGACTTTTAAACAAACCGGCAACAGTGCCATCAAACCGATTTGATTAGCAACGGAGTTTTTTTTTCAATAAGAAGAGAGATCAGATACATTTTTTATTAATGTCACATAATTTTTATGTAGCTTGTCATATAATAATATTTACCGTTTACTAGAGCTTTTTATTTCAAT
>CAJUYI010000248.1:143425-153470 GCA_910591695.1 Galerucella pusilla | reverse complement strand
CTTCGTAAACGAGAGAGAGACTAAGGAGGCACAAGCACGCAAAAGCATAACGCACATAACGCAGCGTAACGGTCAGATCTTTTGCGTCGCGACCCCTGGTCCCTCAAACATAACCTGGCGTAAAGAACTAAAGTTCCAATAACCCTGTATAAATAAACGGTTCTTCGTAAAATTAATTTTGAAGTGTCTACTGAGGAAACATTAAAAATCGGTTGCATAGCAAAATTGCTCGATATCAACAAGAAAAAATAAATAGATGATTACTTGTACCCTCGGTATATGACGATTTATACTACGCTTTATTGTCAGATTATTGTGACTAGAAGTCAAATAAAAAATGATAACCTTTGATAACATTCTTTAGACTCACTTTTTAATAGTATAAATATTTATCGAACAGTAACACTTGAATCTTATAAAATTCCATTCATATTAATAACCTTAGATAAATGTTTAACCTTTCTTTCCAAGCAGTCTCGTTAAAAAGCTCTTTTAGATACGAACTACTGTAAAACGGCCGATTTCATAAAGAAACATAAAGGATACTTTAAGTTTAAAGGATACTTTAATACATATTATTGATTTCATAACCAATTTAAAGTGTGCTTTAACCTTAAAGTATCCTTTAAGGTTAAAGTGTCGATTTCTCGACTTTATCTCTCTAAAGTGTCATTTAACTACAATATAACCTCAAAATTTTTATCTTTGTGACTTTTTGTGCCAAGCTAACAGCTACGTTTGCTAGTTTTGTGTTAGTGTAGTCGTTGATCATAATATGAATAATTTTCAAACCTCTAGCTCTAGTTCAAGTTCATCTGATGAAGAATTTATTTATATTAAAAGACCGAAAGTGTATAGGAAAAGAACAGATTGTTTTGAAAAATATGATGAGCTTGACTTTTACCAACGTTTTCGCTTAAAAAAACAAACTGTTTTGTATCTACTAAATGAAATAGAAGAGCAAATCGCTTTACCTACTAATAAGTAAGTTGTAAAATCCATAGAGTTGTGTTATAAAACCTTTATTTAATTTTCAGAGGTGGGTGTATTACACCATTACAACAAATATTGTTGACTTTAAGGTTCTATGCATCAGGAAATATGCAAATAACAGTTTCAGATTTTATGGGAGTATCTAGAAGTTCAGCTAGCAGGATTATCAGAAAGGTGTCTATTGCTATTGCCTCACTAGCCCGACAACACATTCGCATGTATGAAAATAATCGAGAAATGGAAGAAGCAGTCGAAAAATTTTATGGAATAGCTTCATTTCCCAAAACCATTGGAGCAATTGATTGCACATTAATTAAAATTGATTCTCCCGGTGGACATGATGCAGAAATATTCAGATGTAGAAAATCTTATTTTGCAATAAATGTCCAGACAGTAAGCGATGCTAAATTGAAAATAAGAGACATTGTTTCTAGATGGCCAGGATCAGTGCATGACCAAACAATATTTAATAATAGCAGCTTGAAGCAAAAATTTGAAAATGGTGTATTCGGTCAGTATATGCTAATTGGTGATAGTGGATATTCTCTAAAGCCATATCTAATGACTAAGTTACAACAAACTAGAACACCTGCCGAAAACTTATACAACGACTCTATAATAAGGACGCGAAATGTTGTAGAGCGTCAATACGGTTTATGGAAAAGACGATTTCCCATTTTGAGGTTTGGCATGAGATTAAAACTAGAAACCACAATGGCAGTAATAGTCGCAACTGCAGTTCTTCATAACATTGCCATTGATATGAATGATAACTTTACTGAAGAAGATGAAATAGAAGAAGACAATGAGGATGTATTACCCCCCATGGAAAATAATCCAAATATTGCAGAAAACATCAGGAATTTGATCATTAATGAACATTTTGCTAGATTGTAAATATTAATAATAGGTAATTAAAAATCACAGTTTTATGATATATTTTCTTTATTCAATTGTTTTTGTTTTAATTCGATTTCTAAATCCAACAAAATCATCTTTTTCGAATGTTCTTCTTCTTCTCTCTCCATTTTTCTTAATCTTTCCATTTCCTCTGCTTCAACTGTTTTTTCAAGAAGCTCCTTCTTCCTTTTATAATATTCTTGTTTTGCCGAATATATTGGATTGGTGGTAGCAGGGTGTAGCTTTCCATTGGCTTTTCTTTTTAAATTATTTGGTACATAGCTACTCCAATCAAATTTTTTCTTTATTTCCGGGTTCTGAGAACAGAATAATTATATAATAAAAATTAAAACTGTACCACACACAATTTAAAACTCACTTTTTTACTAGACATGCTACCTGAGGGTAACAATGATCTAGAAGGTGTTACTTGATTCTCCTCCAATATAGTATTCTCGGTACATCCACGCAGTATCTCCTAAAAGCCAGTTATTTAAGTACATTAATATATTGTAAATTTGACTCTAGCCATTATTTACCTAGGTGGAGTAAATAATAGGAATTGCTCAGATTGATTGAGTGAAAAAAATATTCAACTTACAGATTGCGTAGAAATCTCTGACATTTCATCTTCGGCTTCTCCTGATGCTATTATTATCATTTCTGAATCCTGTAATGAAATATTCAGAATATTTATTATTTTACAAGTAAGTTTCATAGGAAAAAATAACAAATTTCTCTAGACAACCATAAACAGGTTACAGATATATCATCATTTATAAAACGGTACATTTACTTACAGCTGGAAATTTTTGAAGATATTCTGTTGGAAGTTGAGTCTCTAAAATTGAGGATGCATCCATTCCAAGATCCTATAATATCATAAACAATTAATATTTAATTTTGTTGCCTTACAAATAAAGATAAAATATTCAAAGAAACAATATTTTTAACCATTAAACAAATTAAGTTTGGCACTTGCTGAAACAAAATGATTTGGATAATAAATAAAATGTAATTACATTAATAAAATCACTATCCAAGCTATTATTTAAGCCCACCACCGTTTTCATGTTGATTACATTTAGGGTTGCTTCTGTAATAGGATCTAAATCAGTTTTTATTGCGGGACCACCACCTGTTCCTGTTATGTACAATTTTTGTTTTGCCATATCTCTTCTTGCTTTTGTTTTTAAATTATCAAATTTTGACTTTATCTGGGATATACTTCTAGCTTCTAAATTTCTAGAGTTAAAGCTGGAGAGAACTTTGCGCCAAGCTTCTTCCTAAAACCATATTTTAATTTATAGTGAGGTATCTAACTACATAAGCTACACCCTTGATGGGGTAAAAGGAGGGTTATGATTATATATAAGCTTTTATTCTACAATAAATAAAATACATACAAAAAATTTGTGTTAATTGTAATACCTACTTACCTTCTCTGCATTACTAACTTTATTAGTAGTTTTGCATTCTAGGATGTGTTTAAATTTTTCAATTTCCTGGATTAATTTCAGTTCTTCTTCGCGAGAAAAGTTTGAAGAGCGCACTTTCTTATTATTTTTTGAAATTTCCATTTTTCTCTAAATAAATCGCTTCCGTAAATAATAGACACGCCACAACTCAACCTCATTTATTTAGACAGGAATGGAAAAAAACGAGCCAAATATGACAGATCTTTCTATTTCATGTCAAAATCCATGAATTCCAGGTTAACCAACACTTCAAAAATTACTTAAATGATACTTTATGGAAAGGACACTTTAATATTCATTATGGCACCAAACGACGGCAACAACTACTTTAAAGGGGACTTTAGTGTAAAGTCTCCTTTCGGTAAAGTGGACTTTAGTTATTCATTATGAAATCGGCTTATAATAAACAGTGTGACTAGAGATCCGCTGGCGGAACTATAAATTTAAAATTAGATTTCCGTGGAATTGGGGTGGAATTTTATACGAACTAAACAGAAGTCCGCCGAAAATGCTAGAACTTGCGCAAGCTTGGTGGAACATTACATTATTACATACCTACTTTGGCGCCGTCCTGAGGGCACCAACGGCGGACGGTTGACATTATTTGCTACCTCATTTCCCTCTCGACGGACTAGAGTTAATTTTTTCAAGAATTCCGTCATACTTACAAATGAATGAATGGAATTATAATCACATTTAAATATGATGATATCCTTACATTGTGTATTTGGGGAAGGGGAAGGAAATATAATCATTGCATTCACCCTTCCCTTAAAATAAAATAAGATGATACTAAACCAAATTACAGTTACGGAGTTAAGCAACAAGTAGAAATGGGATCCAAATACCATAAACAGACTTGGAAAGAATGCCATTCAATGGTACACAGACAGCTCAAAAGCAATAGAAGGAACTGGGATAGCCTCAAGTATCTTTCAAGCGGAAATTCACGCAGCAAGAAAGTGCGCCCAGTTTAATGTTGATAAAGGATACAGAAGGCAAAGGAAAATCATAATGTCGGATAGTCGAGCAGTCATTAAAGCACTGAGCTCTTGTGTAATGGGTTCCAAAATGGTGTGTGAATGCCTAGGCAAACTCAATGAATGAACTAGGCGAGGACAATATATTCAACTGAAATAAGAGGAAATGAAATAACAGATGAACTAGAAAAGAGAGGGACCCTGTGGGGGGATGAACCCTTATGCGGAATCAGCTCCAATGTGATATTGGAAGAAATAGGTAAGCAAATAAAAGAGATCTGACCTAGGGCACAGCACCTGGTAGATTACTGGATAGAAGAGGGACGTTTACCCAAGTTGAAGCCTGCAGATATCTCAAAAGTCCTCAGGGAAATAGATCTAAAGGAGCTTCATAATTCCGCCGGCGAAACTCTAGACACACTACAATAAAATGGAATAATATGCTTTTTAAGATATTTGGTAAACATTTTAAAAGTTTAGTGTTTGTATGTTTGAAGGAAATGGCAAGAAAGCAAGTACGTTTGCTACAAATTATTATTTCAAAAAGATTTATAATAATATTGCTTCGACATAAAAACAAATTAAGTTACTAATGTCAAAGATTTTTCGATAATTTTAGATTTTTTTAACACCAAAAATTCAGTATTCAGATTTATTAATTCTGAATGTAGGTTTATTCCAAAATAATGGCAACAATATAAGTTTGACATGAATTTTGGATCGAAAAATCCGATAATCATGTTTATTTACTTATAAAATTAATGACTTTTTTGAAAATTTTATTTTACTGAATTTTCTAGGCATGCAAATTTAACTCATTTCTTTGGAATGACCGTGCCAAAAATACTCCCTATACAAAATTGCATAAAAAATTCCAGCCCTTTAGTAGTTCAGTGAGAGCTCGATTACAGCGCTACCTTCCGGGACCAATTTGTGAATATAAATAATTCAGCAACTCACTTAGGCACACCCTCAAAATTTCATCAAAATCGGTCCAGCTGTTTAACAGTTCAGGGTGAACTCGATTGCAGAGTCATCTACCAGGACTAATAATTGTGAGTCTAAACCATCCACACACAAAAAAGTTCATCAAAATCGGCCTATTCGTTTAGGAGTTATTCAGTCACATACACATGGACAGAAGAATTATAGATTATTAAAATCACAATTTCTTTTGGGACGTGTCGTGAAAGATAATTTACTTTCAATTGAATAAATGTAAGTACAAATATGCAATCGAAAAAGAAATGTATTTATAAAAGAAGCTCGTTAATTTCAATGACAATCCCAGCGATTTCCTTAAATATCTTTACGTCTAACAAGGTTCTACGAGTTACTGTTAGGTATAATGTGACAATTGAAAATACGAAAAGCTTTTATATATAAAAAAAACATTTCAACTATCCAACAAAATAGGTAATTATACACAAACAAAGAAGCTATAAGAAAGAATTGATGAAATTCTACTGTACCTAATATGGTTTATTACACTTAATTATTTTCTAAATTTGGCACTAATCATTCACAACAAAACGAATATATTATGCCGGAGACGTAGCAGACCTGACAGCTTTAAGAGAATTTTGCAAACCATTTGTCTGTTGATTTTTCCAAACGAAAGTGACTGCGATTCACCACTGCGTTGAAGAAATTGAAAGACAGGAAAAAGGGACAGACAAACTACAACTGAAGGCACTCGATCTCGAGCACAATTTTAGGCTAGTACGAGTTTGCATACGCCTGAAACTCACTCGTGACAAAGTCACGAAAGCCTGAGTATCAGCAACGAAAAAGCATATGAAATGCTCATAAATGCTATTCATTCAACCAAAACCCGACGACCAAAAGTGGGTGGCACTGAAACCTCTAGAATGTTGGGAATTCTCACCAGGACACAGTAGTGTGAAAGACAAGCACCAAAATTGACAGTAGGCTTAAAAAGCAACAATAGATAGATCAAAGAAAGACAGACACATTCTATGCTAGCGCCAAAACGAACAATAGGCTTTCTCAGAAGCCTAGATCTCTTGTCAGTTGTTCCGCCTCAATGATCTCGGAAACAATACGACTGGCAATCTGCTAGTGCAGTAATTGATGAGGACAAGATAAGGTGGGCCATATCGTGCTTTTCCCCCTTCAAGTCACCGGGACCTGACGGAATAAGACCAGGCCCTACTTCAATGGGGAATGGATATTCTTATGCCGCACCTGGTTGGAATTTTCAGAGCCTCTTTAGCTCTGAGGTATATTCCCAGTAAGTGGAGAAAAGTACGAGTGGTATTTATACCCAAACCAGGTAGGATGGACTACACCTTACCAAAAGCATTCCGACCAATAATTAGTCTCACTTCGTTCTTTTTAAAAACAATGGAGAGGTTATGCGAGCGGTATATAAGAGATGAAGTGCTAGTTCACAACCCACTTCATCCAAATCAGCATGTACATACAAGTTAAAATACTACGATGGCTGCTACAACAACTTTGACGTTTCAATATACTAGTATTTTGTTGTTGTTTATTGAAAGTTACTATGGATCGTACCTATATTTGAAAAATAACGAATTGAGATTTTAATGTTATTAGGATATGGTAATATGCATAGAAGTCAACAAGAAACGTGTTATACCTTTAATCTAAATAATAGAACCTCTTAAATAATTATCAAATGTTTCTCCTGTGTGAACAGACTTTAACGTTGGATAAATTGACATCTTCAAGTTGTTCCAAGTATAAATATACCATTTATTTTACATGGTTTAAATGGTTTTTTAAAAATTAGTTAAATTCAAATCAATTGTTCAGACATAAAGTTCAAATCGATTTTTAAATTGGGCGTTTGAGAAATACTGCTTTTTAACCTCAATTAACGAAATGTCGTTATACCGAAAAAAATCAATTATACTCCAATCATGCCAACACAATCTAGAATCATCGCCTAATAAGGTGTAGGTGATAATTAATTTTGTTTTGATGCATCCATCATTCAATCTGCTCTTAAGAAATCTGGCTTAATCACTATATAATATTATAAATAATACCTAATGATTTATTTTTATAGATTAATCAATTGTTTTTGAAGATTAATTAATGGTTTTTATGAATAAATAAAGTGTCTCAAAAAAGCGCCGTTCATGACCTAATTATTTTTTGTTACATAGAGCAATCAATATTTTTTACTTTATCGGGTAACTGAAGGAGTTACAGTACCAGTATTAACCTTTTCTTTGGTTTAAATTAAGTTTGTTTTTTCGTAAAAATGTAATAAATAGACGACGTACAAATGCCAGAATTAAAAATTAAATCCGAAGGATTTAAAAAAAATTTGTTTAGTTGCACATATTTTATCTTTTATTAATACATAGTGATAAAATAGGCAAGATTTGTCCAAAAGTAATTGCAGAAGCTAAAACACGTGTTCGTCGCGCTTGCCGACTTGATTCTGGAATAACATTACAGGTACCTACATCTCTTTAAAATGACGGCAATATTTCTTAACACGTAGTGTGTTAAAGAACAATAATTAATATTAGTATAAGTAAATAAGTAATGTTTATTTGGAATCAAATAATCTGTTGTACCTGGATTAGTACATTTTTTTAAATGTGACAGCAAATTATCATCTTCAATTTTTATTTTAAATTACTTTTGTCAAGATCAATTTATTATCGAAATGTTTTGTGAAACAATTTTCAGATGTTTAGGGCGTAAAAGGATTGTTTGTTTGTAAAGAACTTGAAATCGATATCCACCAGTTAAAGATTTATTATATAGGTATTATATTATACTTCGAGAAAGATTAGATTTAACTGAATTCATTCATTTTTACTTGTTTATTTAAATATTTACCTGGTAGTACTTCTGAAAAAGTTATTTGCCTCTCTGCTAGTCAATTCCGATCTGAATTTGTTCATTTCATCTTCCATTTTCCTCATCTCGGCGTCAAATCTTTCCCTGATACTGCTAAATTCTGTATCGATAACACTGAAGTCGCCCATTTTGATGGGAATGTTACGGTTTGCCATTTTGTTGATTTAAAAAAAACTGCACTTACTGTCACTACACGAAAAGCGATGATCACTCTTTAGTTATACGGTGCGTAAGGTATCGTTGTTAACTCTGGTATGTCACTAAATTACACTAGCGCGCAGAACCGGGGATGGATGGTTTTAAATAGAATTGTGAGGGGTACAGACAACTCTTGCGCAACTCTTTTACACCTCTACCACCGCCTCTGCGATCCGCGGATACCAAACAGCATGTTGAGATGCATGTTCGCGACGATGCCAAAGCTCAGTTTTTTTCCCAGTTTTCATTTTTATGTACTCAATATATTAATTTAACAATATACAAATAGAATGTATCACTAAAATTATTTGTTATAATTTAAACTGCTTTTCTAGGTGCCAATAGCTATGATTTTAGCAGTGGCGGAACTAGCGGTGTGCGGTGCGGGGCTATGCTAAAAAGGGGACCCGTGAGCGGAGCTAAACAAAAAACAATATTCTCTTAGATAAAAATTGTAATAAATAAATGGAAAGGGACCCACAAAACTATACAATATAAATAGTAGAACTGAAATAATCACATCAAATGGCATTTAGTTCAAAGAGCGGTTTTTACTTAAATTAATAATATTATCATAATACCTACTCCGTGTCATAATGGGGGCCCGGTAAAAATTTCGCACACAGATCATCGGCTACGTTGTTCCGCCACTGGATTATAGACAGTGGGTACAATAAGTATTTTTATCCGTATTTTCCGAAATTACACTTAACAACAATGCATTGGACTTAATAGTGGGATGTTATGGATATAACTATTTTTGGTTTTCTTCTAGGTATCCACGCCTAAGGAAATGAATTTAATTAGCAATACTTAGGTAGGTAGGTAGGTATATCATGACATGACTAACGCCAAAGTAATTTTACCTAGGTACCTATATCGTGTTATTGTTTTGGCAAGTGATTTGTAGTATAAAAAATGCGAAGTGAGTCAATATTTATGTTTCTATGAAAATTTATTAAAATAGAGAGGTAATGATTCAACTTATTTTTGGTAAATCCATGCTAGGTATTTACTTTTTTGGAAATGAATATTATTTCAATACCATTTGTGTTCTCTATATTCATACATAGGTATAGCTACCACCTACCTACTTTCAATTTCCATATTCTAGAAAATATTGTGGTAGGTTACGTAATCTACGGCTACGAGGTGAGTTTTTCAATATATTAAAAATTGGGTGGATAATCGTGAATATTTGATTTAAAAAAGCTTTTTTCGTCGACCGTGTATTAACATATGCTAATAACGTTCTCAAAATTATAAATAGACAAAATCATACATTAATGCATGATTTATGAATATAACTCAACGATTTTCTGCAGGCAGCCCAACGCACATCTTATACATTATATATATATTGACAGTTAGGTAGTATAGGCAACCAAACATACATTTTATTTTTTGACGTATGAAACAAATAAATAGTTTTAGTTTTTAAATATTGAGAGAAACGAATACAACTTATACAGTCGACGGAAAAGCTTTCTAACCAACACGAGTATTAAAAGGGCAATTAACAATCTCAAACACACTCGCTCTGCTCGTGCGTTAAATTATCTCGATTGTTAATGGCCCTTATTACAATGTCCGCCATAAAGTTGGAACCATATGGGAATTTTTTTTATT
>CAJUYI010000248.1:114749-134436 GCA_910591695.1 Galerucella pusilla | reverse complement strand
AATAAATAATGCCATAAGGAACTTACAGAAGATATTTAAAACTAATGTACTTTCTTAATTTTAGGTATTGAAACTGTCGGTGGTGTAATGACCAAACTTATCCCACGTAACACCGTCATTCCTACAAAGAAATCACAAATTTTCTCGACGGCTTCAGATAGTCAACATACCGTTACTATTCAAGTATACGAAGGAGAACGTCCAATGACAAAGGATAACCATTTGTTGGGTAAATTCGACTTGACCGGTATTCCACCAGCACCGAGAGGTGTACCACAAATTGAAGTTACTTTTGAAATCGATGCTAATGGTATCTTACAAGTATCTGCAGAAGATAAAGGTAAAATTGTTTGGTTATTATTTTTCATTGTAGGGGGGAAAAATGCTTTTTGATCTGCCTTGTATACAGAAAGTTTTGAAAACATTGAAAAGGTAAAATTATAAAAAATTGTTGAAAAAATTCATTATTACAATATATTTAAATACATTTATTATATATTTTGATTTATAGAGAAAAATTGTTTATTTTATTTATTTATTTACGGTTTTATAATGTTCATTCAGTATAAAGAGTTCATACATAAGTGATATAAAAAAAATTAATAAATATTAAATTATATGTATAATCGGGACCCTATATACCAAATAATTGGTGTCAGGGTATGTGTCTGTAACTAAACTATATGCTTATAAAGCTATTCCAATTTTTTCAGTTTTTCGCCATCTTTTTTGCTTCTGTCCATGTTTTCCCTTTATTTTTCAATATTTCTGAAATAGTTTTATTCCATGTTTATCTAGGTGTGTTCCTTTTCTTTTCTTTTTAAATATTTTTCAGTCTGTCTTGTGTTTTCCATTCTTTGTAAATGCCCCCACCATCCCAGTTGTCTGTATTCTATAAATTCTAGGATTGATTCTATTTTTAGATGACTTCTTATATCTGTATTCCTAATTTTGCCTTTTTTTTGTAACGCCTCGGACTCTTCTTAAGTATTTCATTTCAACTGCTTGTATTCTGCTTTTCCGTGTTTGGTTTAGCACCCACGTTTCACATCCATAAGTTAATATTGGCCTATATATTGCTTTAAATATTTTTATCTTGGTATTGATCGATATTCCTTTATTGTTTATGAATTTTTTGTTCATTGCATAGTAGAGTTTCATTGTTTTCTCTATTTTATTAATTTCTGCTTCTTGTGTTCCGTTTTGATCGATTGTTATTCCCATGTATTGAAATGTTGTCACTTGTTCTATAACTTGTCCTTCTATTTCTATATCTATTTCTTCTTTCCTTTGTATAACCATAACTTTTGTTTTGTTTTTATTCATAACCATCCCGTTTTCTTTCAAGATAATATTCCATGTTTCAATATTGTGTTCGGATCTTCTTTAGTTTTCGCAAAGATAACTATATCGTCAACAAATGCCCCTTCTGAAACTTCTACCTTGTTAAGATCCATGTGTCCTATGTTGAATTTTTTGTTTTCATTCTCACATTTCTTTATTATTTCGTCCAAATACATAATGAATAAAGTTGGGCTTAAACTGCCTCCTTGTCTTAGTCCTTCAGTGGTTTTAAATGTTGACGATTGTAGATTCTTGGTTATAACTGAGTTAGTATTATTACTGTATATCATTTGAATTAATTTTATGAGCTTATTACTAACTCCGCGTTTTTTGAGAATATTCCATAACTTTCTTCTAGGTGTTTTATCAAATGCTAGATATATCTCTTTATATTCTTGCCAGGCTTTTTCCGTTATTTGCTTTATAGAAAAAATATGATCCTGTGTGTTTCTGCCCTTCCTAAAGCCACTTTGTGACTCATCCAACGTATTTTCTAATATAGTCTTTTGTCTATTATTTGTTCAAATATTTTCATGGCAGCACATAGTAATATAATTCCTTTATAGTTATTGCAGTCCTTTTTACTGCCTTTGTCTTTATATATCGGAACTATGAGAGATCAGGTCCAATCTTGTGGCATTTTTTCCTGTTCCCATATTTTTCTATAGTTACTTAGCATAATTTGTTTTCCGTGTTGTCCTATACTTTTGAGCATTTCTATCGTTAATTTGTCATATCCTGCCGCCTTCCCATTTTTCTGTTTTTGTAATGTTTCATTATTACAATATATTTAAATACATTTATTATATATTTTGAATTATAGAGAAAAATTGTTGCATAAGATTCATGATTATTCCCATTTCTGATCTACACTGTCTTAGCTAAAATTATACTAATATGCTTTTTCGGTAGAAAAACTATCCAGAACACTTGACCATTTGACTTGAACATTTGAAAACAATTTGAGCAAAAAATGGGGCATTTTTGGTCGTAAAAATTAAAAATGTTGATACGTTTTGGTCGAAAATCAAAAAAATAAATGAAATACTTATGGGAGTAAATACCCAAAAACGAAACAAAACTGGTGAAGTATTTTAGAAAATGATACAAAGTGGGAGAATATTTGAAAAATGGGATAAAAGTTTGGTCGAAATGCGAAAAAATTAGCCAAATTTTGGTTTAACATATAAAATAATGTTGATGAGAAAATTTTGGTGCGAAAAAATTGTTTTGGAAAAAATTATAATCGAAAATTGGAAAAAATGAGGCTTGGAAATAGCTGCAAATGTCGAAAAATCATCTAGGAAAAATGTTGATCAAATTTTTTTTGTTCTACACCTGTGAGCCGAAATAAAGGAATACATTTTTAAATTGAAAATATATTTTTTTTTTCGGGCGATTTATTTTCTTTTTGCAGGGCTAATAACCTAACATGTCCTCAAAATAATGTACAGGGTAGGACTTTATAACAGTGCATTTGAGCTCGTTGCAAATGAAAAATGTTTTAGCTAAAATTGTACTAATATGCTTTTTCGGTAGATAAACTTGCAGTAAAAAGGAAATTTTCCGAAATTACCGGATTCGCGAAATACTATTTTTTCATTAAATAACATTTTAACAAATAACACATTTATGAAAACAGTTTAGTAACTTTAAAAATAGTATGAATGTGCCCACCTAACAGCCCAGAATTAAATCCGGTTGATTATTCAATTTGGGGAATTTTCGAACAAAATTTGTATGAGGGACAACCATTTGAAACAATCGAGCGGCTCAAAGAAAGAATGCAGTTTGCTTGCAACAATTTTGAACAGGGTGCAATAAATGGGGCTATCAATTTATGACGCAGACGACTTCAAGAAGTGGTAAACAATAATGGTGGCCACATTCATAATATTTTACTCTGATTTTTAAAGTTACTAAACTGTTTCCATGAATGTGTTATTCGTTAAAATGTTATTTAATAAAAAAATGGTATTTCGCGAATCCGGTAATTTCGGAAAATTTCCTTTTCACTGAAGTGTTCTGAATAGTTTATCTACCGAAAATGCATAGTAGTGCAATTTTAGCTAAAACAGTTTTCATTTGCAACGATTCAAATGCACTGTTATATAATTTTTTTTAGAAGTCCGACCCTGTACATTATTTTTGCTTCCAAATTTACAGTCATGTTGAGGACATGTTAGGTTATTAGCCCTGCCAAAAGAAAATAAATCGCCCCAAAAACAAGAAAAATATTTCCAATTAAAAAATGTACTCCACAATGTATATTTTATGCCTTGTGAAAATTAAGAGTACATTTTTAAGACCAGTTTATGACAAAAATTTTAGCCACAGACTCCACCACACTTTTATTAACATCAATTATTATTCGATATCTACAGCCTGAAAAGTAATACTTTTTCTTTATATTTTCAACTAACGAAAGCGAATTGTTACAGGAACCGGAAACCGAGAAAAGATTGTCATCACCAACGACCAAAACAGGCTCACCCCCGATGACATAGACCGTATGATAAGAGACGCCGAAAAATTCGCCGACGAAGACAAAAAATTGAAAGAACGAGTAGAAGCCAGAAACGAATTGGAAAGTTACGCATATTCGTTAAAGAACCAAATAAACGACAAAGAAAAATTGGGAGCAAAATTGTCCGACGACGAGAAAACCAAAATGGAAGAAGCTATCGACGAAAAAATAAAATGGTTGGAAGATAACCAGGACACCGAGGTGGAGGAGTACAAAAAACAAAAGAAAGAATTGGAAGACGTAGTGCAACCGATCATCGCCAAGTTATATCAAGGCGCGGGTGGACCGCCACCACCGACAGCTGGTGACGATGACGAGGAATTGAATAGAGATGAATTGTGAGATGATCTATAGGCCAAAAAGACTGAAAAAACTTGTGTATGTGTGAATGCGAGTGATGATCGTGTGCGGATGTAATTTGGGTGATATTTGATTTTTTTTGTATTTCACCGTACAATCGTGTATGTAATAGGAATTTTGTAAATTGATTCGTCCAAAACAAAGGGCGAATGTGTTAATTTATTTATTTCAAATGTGGATGTATGATTTGTAATTTTTTTCCCCGACAAAAATGAATTGTACAACTATATTTGACCCATTCCATTTCCTGTAATTTTTCAATAAAATTACTTGAAAAAAATTGTTGCTTTATTATAATTTTCGAGGCATGTTTTTTTAAATGAATACCGTTTTGAGATTCCGCTGCCGCAGCGCCACAGTCGGCGTTACGCGATGCGGGCTAGTTACCTACATCTCTTGTCTATGCACTGACCTCATTACAGTCTGATTCTTCATTGTATACGTATTTTACTGAGTGTTTAAGATGCCTCCGACAATCGTGAGTCCTGCCGATTGTGAAATGTGGGCTGTTATACGATTTCTTAGTGCTAAAGGCAATCCAGAACAAAAGACGTGGCAAGTTGAGTAAGGGTATCGTTTTGCTGCCCGTCCAAATGTGGCTAATCGGACCAAAGGTCTTATCAAATCTTTTCAATGGGAAACTCTAGCTAGATCATCTTTCATACAGCCCTGATCTAGCGCCCAGCGACTACCATTTGCTCCTGCACTTGAAGAAACACCTGGGCGGTCAGCGTCTTCAAGACGATAACGAAGTCAAAACATTTGTGTGTTTAACAAGTCAGGCGGCAGAATTTTATGAGGAGGGTATTCAAAAACTAGTGCCACGTTAAGACAAGTGCCTCAATATTCACGGAATTTATGTAGAAAAGTAGATTAAGGTACAGGCTTTCATGTAAAAGTAAAATTATTGCGATATCTTTGCACGTCTTTTTTCAATTCCAAAACTGTACTTACTTAAAAAACATGCCTAGTATATTCCACCAGTAGTTCTTGAAAGTAAAAGCTAATAGAATTCCCTAAGATTTATCAAATCTGTCGATGAAATTTCAAACGTTCAAAACTGAATATGTATTAGGAAATAAAGTTTAAAAAATGGCAAAACCTTGCAATTTTCTCGTCCAGCATCGATTTGCATACAAATTTGGGGTTAGGCTTATTTCACCCTTTGGTTCATTTTCTATACCGTGCCGTTGTAGGTTTTTTGTTTTCTCAGGGAGAAAACTAATTCTCATTGTCAAAAAATGTAAAATAGCATTGTAAACCTTGTGGGTAAAATTTGGTTTGGATTAATTAAATAAGGATTGTTTCATGCTTCGGATTACAATTTCTAATGTTTCGAAATGAAAAATATTTCTATTGCTTCTTTCCCAATTTCCCAAACGATTTTGTAGGGATTTTCAAGAGCTATTATAAGACTATGTGAATTAAATTCCTCGGGAACACTTAGTTTTTGAATGGCGTGAGTTCAAAGGCATTGAATGTTTGCTAGTAAATATACGGCTATATATCGCCAAACCAGTGCAGAAAATCTACGCACAGGCAATTTTAGTTGTTGAGAAAAGCTACAATCTGGTACGCTTGTCATTTTTTTCGTATCCAGTATTTTGAAAAAAAGGGTGGTGAAAAATAGAAAATTGAGAAAAATCGTTTTTATCCTTAAAACCAATTTTTCGAAAATTAGGCATTTTGAATTGGTCAAACTTCTTGAATGTATCGATGATACATATATTGTATATTATGTATAAAGATAATCAGAAAAGGTTAAAAATCAATTTTAATTAGGGGGTGGCTGAAATACCTTGGTATTACCCTCGACAGAAAACTAACATGGAACTCTCATCTACACAGCAGAGCAAAAAGAGCATATGTGGCTTATAAGCAGTGTCGGAAGACAGTGGGACGCACATGGGGTCTGTCTCCCCGTGTGGTCACCTGTATCTACACTGCAATAATATAAGCCCCATGTTAACGTATGGAGCAATTGCATGGAGACCAAAGGATCTACAAGCAGCGGCCATCCAAAAATTATATCAAATACAGCGAATGGCTTGTTTAAACATCACAGGAGCCATGAGAACAACACCAACCGCAGCAATGAAACTAATCATTGGTCTGATCCCTCTGGACCTGTACGTCAAGGAGGTTGCGTTAATGGCCATGATACGATTGCGCACGGCTGGTGTAAACCCCAAAGTAGGAGTGGGCCAATTGAGGTTAAGCCTATGGCTGGAAGCGCTTACTGCGCTACCTCTGCTGCAGGCAGCCAATGATGCAATTGAACACAGGTTTTTGTTTAACAAACACTACAAAATACAAATAAAACAGAACACAGAGCCAGATGCTGCAAATGCAATACGCATATATACAGATGGTTCAAAAATGAAAGAAGGCTCAGGATGTGGAGTTTACTCGAGAGCACTAAGCCTAAAGATTAAGTGGGGATTGGGAAACAATACCAGCGTGGTTCAAACAGAACTGGCCCTATTAGCCTTGAACAGACAACGTGTTATATCGAGGCTAGTACTAGAGTGCCACCAAGATTTAGCTGACGCCTCGGCTGATAACAATATTATCCTGAAGTGGGTTAAAGGGCACGACAGGAGTAAAGGAAATCGCATTGCTGATTCTTTAGCCAGGGAAGCCGCTGGACTAAAAATTCTAGGACCCAGTGACACCTACGGCCTAACGACTTCGACAATTGCGGAACTAGCCAAACGTTACACCCATCCTCAATCCCTTAAGGGATGGGATGGAATCAAAGGATGCAGTCTTGCCAGGATCACCCTGAGCGACCCTGGGGAGCTGGCGCCGAAGAAATATTTGGCGATGACCAGGAAAAACCTACGTTTTACAGTAGAATTTCTGACTGGCCACTGTCAACTAAGGAAACACCTCCATACTATGGGGCTAGTGGGCACACCTCTATGCAGGATGTGTGAAGAGGAAGATGAAACTGTCAGGCATGTCTTATGCGAGTGTCCGGAGTTATCGTCAATAAGAGAGTGTGTTCGGTGAGTCTTGGCCTACACCTGCCGATATAAAGGAGATGTCTCCTAGTGACCTGTCCACCTTCCTGAGAAGGACAGTGGTCACATGTGGCCTAATTAAGTGCTGTGAGCCTACACTCACCCTTCCTACTCTAGAGATACAGACAGATAGGCGGTGGCTTTCACTGATTTTCCGGAGAAAAAAGTAGGTACCGACCTTATTTTGATCATCAATCGATCAATTTTAATGCTAGACTTTTTTTGAAAGGTCTAATTATACTGGGTGTCCCAAGCTATCGTATACAGGCAATAAATAATTGATCGCCCAAATTGAGGATATGAACTTCTACTCTATTGTATCAATAAATATTTGAATCCCATTATATGTATATAAAACGGGCATTGGAAATAAAGTAGGTATGATAGGTGCATCAGACAAAGTAAAATAAGCAATGAAAGCTCTTCTTTTACACAATCAGATTAAAATTTTTCTAGATAAGGTGGTCAACCATATTCATCGTAGAAAATATTTTTAACTTGAAAAATAAAAATTCGGTACCTAATATAACTTAAAGCATTAATAAATAATTAAAAGAATTGAAAAAATAGTCTCAAATACTACTTCACTAGCTAAACATTTCGGTTGTAAAATAATCATACTACGAGTACGATATGATGCTGTGCTATCTCTGATTAAGCAGCAAATACTATGGGCTACATAATATAGACTTCACACCCTCGTATTTTATGTATTTTAATATATTAACACCCTATGTAGCAAAAAAACCTGTCATGATTGGTTTTTTAAAGTCGAATGTACAGTGTATAATAGCCGTTATTTAATATACCCAAAATGAAATTTAGATGAATCACAGCATCCAGAATAACGGGAGGCTATAAAACTGGGATAAAGGCGCCAAGACGTCGAGCGACCTTTCGCGTTGTCTATACGCTGCGCATCGAACAAATTTTTCGAATATTCATTTTGTGTTCAAAGATGCTGTGATCAATGTAGTTTTCGATAATTTTTTTAATAACATTAGTGGCAATATGGAGAAAAATAAACGAATGAAATTATTTTGGTTTATTGTGATGTTTTTTAATTTTGTAAGTACCATAATTTTATAGTATTTATTAAAAAACCAAGCTAAGTCTTCAACGACGTGTCAACTAGATGAAAATAATGTTTTATTGAATGAAATAAGTTTTCGAACATAATTTGATTAAAAATTGAATAGATGATGGATGCTTTTACTTGATGTAGATCCATAGTAAATTATGAAATCAAACAATTTTATTTTGTTAAATCTACATTGTATTTAAACATAAAGTGACTCGTTTCGCTAACACAGTAGCTTTTTCAAACTTTTTCGTTTGAAAAAGCTACTGTGTCACTTTAAGTTTAAATATAATGTCGATTTAACAAAATAAAATTGTTTGATTTCATAATAATTTGATTAGGCAACACTTTCAAAAATTGACATGATTATTAGTGATTAAATTTATAAATAGTTATTTATGTACCAAGGCAGTAAAGTGATTCTTTATCGGACGAGTCTGAAATTATGAGACGAGCGAAGCGAGGCGAATATCAGGCGAGTACGATGAAGACACTTTATTGACGTGGGACATAAAAAATTTTATCTCCAACTGCTCAGAATTCAGAATTTAAGAAACTGAGGTATATTTCATGGCATTTTATTATGACAAAGTAAACAGCACATATAGAACAAATCTACTTATTATTTGTTATATTTAAATTGGAGGTATGTACACAATGAAGCACTATAAAAGTTAATTCTTGAAGTCAAAGGAGTTCCAACAATAATTTGTTATAAATACATCGCAATAAAACTATTATGGAGCCGTAATAGGGAAAAGCCTGACACTGACAGATGATGATTTTCGAGTAATGTCAAAGTCAAAATACTTTACCTGCCGCAAATGCGGCAGATAATGTAAAGGAAGGTAAACTGTTTGTTTACTTCCGGAAATCAATCTGAATCTGATAATTGATGGCTTTACTGACGGTTGGCGATAAAATTTTTTTTTTTCAATTTTGCCGGCTTGTCTACCAAACAAAACAAACTCGAGTAAAAAGTTTATAATATATTATCACCGAATAATAATCAACATTATTCGGTGATAGTATACAACATGCATAACCTCAGTAGCTTACCTTTTTCTTGTCTCTATTACCTGGCAGCTGCGCTCAAACAGGTAAATTGATATTAGTAATTGCACTCATCTGTCAACCAATCAAGTTTTAAAAAAGCAACAACTTTTTCTGGAGTTGTATGCCCAGACAGACTTCTAAGTTTAACATGGTAGGGATATCTGCACGATATAACCAACCATTCTGGTTTTTAATTTTAGAAGGGACAACATCACTTGTCGACATCAGTACTAGGTAGATATCATCCGTCCAGAAGCATACATCTCAACCTCGTTTAACTTAGAAGTGTAATTCAATACCTGTAGGAGCATATAGCCCGAGAAGTAGTTGTTGCTTCTTAATGAACAGTCTCTGTTCTTTGAAAAGTATTTTTCATAAACTTTGTATGGCGTTATAATACTATTAAACTATTATCTTCTAAATTATTGATAACACGCTTCACTAAAATGACAATTTTTACAGAAAACTGTAAATAATTGCAAACTTTTGGTGGCCAGTGTTATTTATAACATCTAGTTTTCATTACAATGAACTGTGTGTATGCAGCAACTATTTTGACGATGGTAATTAATGAAGAATATGAATTTCCAGATATTTGGAGTGACTGGTGTGGTAATATGTAGTTTGAAAATAAAACATTCCGATGATGAAGAAGTTCAAGCAGGATTCTTTAAACTATCGATGGGATTTGCTGCATGTAATCTTATTTTAAGTGTATTATTATTAGTGGCTGTACTAAAGGTGGGCAAGAGAAGTACTATTTTATTTTATTTTTAATATACGTGATAAAATTTCACAAATTATCCAATATTTTACCTGTCATGTTATCAAATACAAAACAGTCTTTTTACCACCGAGCATATGATTTAATTTTGATATTTTTTCATTCGTTTTGTAATTTGGATAATAGACATAATAGGCCGATCATAGGAAAAAATCGGCATAAAGGTGACAATCACGTGCTTCAGTTTCTGCTATTGATTTTGGATAAACTTTATCTTCCTTAGATTCTTTAATTTCGTCACGTATCAGTATTGGCGCGACAAATGCCTGTAAATACCGTGGCGATATAAATCTTCAAAATCAAGTTTCGTTCTTAAATTAAATAAATATTTGCATTATTACAAATTATAAATATCCCCTCCCACAGTGGACTTTTTTGTTTTGCAGTAATATAAGGAAGATAGTAAACTAGATTTAAAATCATTGTCTCAGTGCTCAGTGTTCACACTTGAATGGCTTGTACTATTTTTAAAAAGGTAGACTTATCGACATATGCAATATTTACTTACTCTAAAAATACACTTTTTAATAACTCGATTTTTTTTTAAGTTTTATAATGTACCTACCTAACTAATATCAGCATAAGCAGCTCTTCAAATAGATCACTTATCCTTATCCGTATACGTAACGTAACGGAGATACGTGATTAATCAAAAAGAAATATAAAGCAAATGCGTTCGTAACGTAACCATGCATGTGCTTTAATTTTTAACCTAAAAAATAGTGAGACACTACCTATTATCTTGATCATAGAAAAGGTTATAATTTTTAAGCACACATCACTTTCACAATAAAGCAATACGTACGTTAGGTACGTGTGACGGATCGATACGTTTCACGTAACGTAAAACGAAGCCAACGTGGTGATTTTTAGAGCTGCTTCAAGTCCCTATTGATTGAATCAATTCCACGGTGCTCTTTATTTTTACTTCCGATCATTAAACGGACATTCTGTTTATTGATATATACAGTGTGACCCACTTAAGATTTCAACTCCTAATTATAGCTTTATGAACTTTAAATTTTGGTGGTTTAAAAAGTTCGGCAAATGGGCTATTTTTACTTATTCGATATCGCCTCAACGACTCAACTAATTGTCAACCTCAGTTGTCGAGTATGTACCTATACAAGGTTGTTCAAAAATCAAAAAAACTATTTTGATGACATACATCTCAAACACCGGTGAAGTTGCATTACTCAGACTTTACCTTTATAGGTATTCCAAGTGATAGTTTTTACAATGTTAAACCAAAAGTAGAATGAAAAAATCGCTAATATATTCTTTAATCGACGTTTTGAAGCCTCCTAATGATAATCCTAATAATAAAATGTATTCTTCTGATTTATATCACATGTTAATAAGTAGAAATAGTCCCTTTGCCTACCTTTATAAACAACCTAAATACACTTATTGATATTTACCATTTGTATTATGTTTTGTAGAAAGACCAAAAGTACGCATTCCTGTATGCCCTACTCATATTCCTAAGTCTATTTGCAGCTACAATGCACATAGAAAGTCACACAAGTCACGATTATACATATTTAATCATTTTTGGAGTTTTCGGTAAGTACCTATGAGTACCTACCTATCTTTTATTAGATCCTTAGTGCCTACTGCACCGGTACTACTCAAACATATTTAAGTAAGACTTAGGAAATATGTGTGACTACACCGCTTAAATGGTTCTTAAAAAACATCGAAGTGTAGGTTCTACTTAAGTCCTACTTATGTGAAAGTGAGGAAAAAATTATGAACATATGGAGAGGTTAGAAGAACAAAGAAGAAGAAAAAGGTGCAGTTGGTCCTAAGAGCTGGTGAATTGGTTGGGAATTGGCATCTCTAGCCGAAAAATCCTGACCTGGATAAACAATGCCATATATAGTGAGACCAACTATCACGAGCCATTGCGTGGAATAGTAGCACTAGTCTGTTGACGATGAGGGAAATATATGCATTAATACTGGAGCAATGAGAACATACCTGACGGCAGAAGTGATTATCAACCTCACACCACTACATATTATATGGTGGTAGTGGAAAGTGTCGCAGAAAGAACAAGCATCAAGAAGGAATGGGATCCCAATATCATTACCAAAATTGGAAATAATGCCATTCAATGCTACACAGACGGCTCAAAAGCAAAATAATAATCTGGGATAGGAGTGCACGGACCAGGAACCGAACACTCCGAAAGCTTTGGAAAATCCCCAAGTTTCTTCCAAGCGGAAATTCACGACATCACGACATATGAAAGTGTGTCCAGTTCAATATTGATAAATGATATAGTCAGTGTAAAACTTCACTAAGAGTTTTAACAAGGTCTTAACGGGAAATTGTCGCTTGAATGGGTAAAACACATAGGTACATTATACATACAGACATAAAATTTAATCGAACATACTCTAAAATATTTAGAAATAAGATATTTGGTTTCAAAGAGAATGAAGATAACGAAACAACTATGTAGTTCATTGTAATGGGACTACACTGACAACAATTTCAAATATTTGAACCAGTGCTTTTAACATTAACTCTTCAATGGTCATCTGAATACCGTTAAATCCAAATAACAAAAAATGATTTTATCCTAGTTACTGCTGGTATATATATATATATATACATAGATTCAAAAGTTTTGCATCACCTTCTTCGGATGCGACGGAATTTTTTTGCGCTAACAATTTTTTGTTGGCTTGTTTATCAATGTTTACCATTTCAATATGTTCCATATTTTTTGCAATATACAGATGTTTGCAGTTTTTTTTTGTAAGATAACATTTTTAGTGTGATCATTTTAACATTCAAGGCATTTGATTTTTACGATTTTAAGTGCAAACATGAATCGTCAAGTCATAAGTGAGATTGACCGTTAGTTGAAGAAGGTCATTCTCAAAGGTTCGTGGCAAACAGAGTTGGCGTTTGGCAAAGTGATGTGTCTCGTGTATGGAACCGGTATCTCCAGACCAATTCTCTTCGTGATAGACCTAGAAGCGGTAGAAGGCGTGTTACTAATCAGCGGCAGAACCGCTATATCCACTTAACTATCCGAAGAAACCCGACTATGGCAATACCAGCACTCCAAAGAGATATGAGACATGCGTTGGGAGTTCAAGTATCGATCTCGACATTACGAAGACGAATACTTGCGACAGGTTTGAGGTGTCGCCGACCAATAAGAGTGCCCAGACTACAACCTGAGCACAGAGTTCGCCGACTACAGTGGGCTCAAGAACACGCGGCCTTGCCTGAAGAATTTTGGAATTCGGTGTTTTTTTCCGACGAGACAAGGATTTGTTTGGTACAAGATAGCCATCGAATACGTGTGTGGCGGGATCCAACGAGAGTTGCTCAGCTTGCCCATGCTCGCCCCGTGCCGCCCTTCAGAGGAGGAAGTGCTATGTTTTGGGCTGGTATCCAGAATATCAATAATTTGGTAAACAGCATGGGCAGGCGACTTCAAGCTTG
Organism: Galerucella pusilla; assembly: GCA_910591695.1. Lineage (NCBI taxonomy): Eukaryota > Metazoa > Arthropoda > Insecta > Coleoptera > Chrysomelidae > Galerucella > Galerucella pusilla. Next base: position 120,790 of record CAJUYI010000248.1, on the reverse strand, counting down.
CATAAATTCTAGAGGTGGAAATACTCTTTATTAAAAGTTCTCATGCAGGTTCTCACTTAACCTTTTCTTTAAAATTGGATAATAAAAATTTTTGACAAATATACACGTTTTTTTCATTGAAACTAATTATTTGATTAATCTCTGATTCATATATATATATATTTTTTTTTTGACATTCCATCACTTTCATTCTTCTGATGATGCGAACTTATGTTCTAGAAACCGGTCAAGGACCAAAATAAATAATTATATTTGGTTTTACTTATTTAAGTCAAGAAAACCTATTTGTATTCTGTGTAAAAATTTAATTTTTAAAATCGCAAAGCGCTTTCGGCTATTAAGCCATCTTCAGTGCTATACTCGTCAGGTATTTGGTACAAGAAACCTAATTAAAGGTCGACAACACATTAACGTCACAAAATAAAATATTTTAAAATTACATTAATTTAAAATAATCCCCTGATTGGGGTAAACCGTCCTTAAATTTTTGAACATTTTTAGTTGAAATTTTTAATGTCTTTAACTACTACACGAACACGTGTTAGTATAACGGAAATTGAAGTGACAATACTTCAATTTGAAATTCTATTCTAATTCTAATAGCCGAAAGCGCTTTGCCATTTTAAAAATTTTTTACACAGAATACAAATATGTTTTCTTGACTTTCTGGTCATGTGTACTCAGCTATAAAGATATTCACTTTACTTGTTCAATTAAATACAGTTCCACATTGTAAAGGTTGAGACAATAGAATAGCTTTTTACTAAGTTTGGTTAGATGGCGTCAGATAAAATAGCGACCTTGGAGTTTCTCTATCATGAATAAGTCTCCATGCCATGGAGGCTAGAGTAAAACAGGAACTTTCAATATTTAATTGAAAAATTATAACCATACAGATGTTCTCAACAGTGATCTAAAAAAACCTTTATTAAGTTAAAGTTATTACTTTTCTTATAAGTAATCACGAGCAATCCTTACATTTAAAAATGCAATATCTATCCAAACTATTAGACTAAAAATAAGTGAATTATTTATATTTTCAGCTTTCGTATGTTTCATTTGGTTCACCACTTACGCTGCATATCAATTTTGGATAAAAGAAACCATTACTGAAACAATTTTTCAGTATCCAAACCCCATCGAAGACGTTTAGAGAAGAATAAAATTATGTTTAACCAACACTTTAAATCTATAACTGCAATCATAAGAGACTGAAGCATATACATCTTAACTCATCTATTATATTATAGTGTAAGCACTATTATAACGTTAACTGTGATCAACATTTTCCAGACGTTTATACAGGGTGATTCATGAGGAACTTTACTATCATAATATGTAGAATCCCTCGGGGAGGATATCATGTGGCTACTAACAAGTGTCAAATCCTCTTCTTTATTAATGTACAGGGCGATTTGTGAAATTTAACTTACATTTTAATTGGTTAGTGTGTTTACACAGCTCACTTTTTCATGATACAATACACTAATATCATCAAGCATTCGTTTGACGTTTCTTGATATTTTATACCCATGTCATTATTGTCATTATTAATCGTTATTTATGTGAACAAGAATACTTATTTCTTCTGCTTGTGTTATTGAGTTAGCTTTGGTAAAGCTTTTGTTACTTTCATAATTCTACATCAGTTTTCGACCACAGAATATGCCGACATAACTTTTGTTTATGGGTTCTGTACTGGGAATGGTAAAGATGCTGCTAGAGAATATCACAGAAGATTTCCTTATCGTCAAACTTCCTTATCGTCAAACTTCCAACATTAGGGTCAGTTTTTAATTATTTGCGAGAAAATGGCACTTTTCCCAATGGAAGAACAGAACGACATGTAAATGAAAGATGACATTATTGACGCTGTTAGTATGAACCCTTCAAAAAGCACTAGACAAGCAAGTCGTGAACCCAATTTCAATCCCTTTGATTACCACATTATTTGGGGACGATTGAAGCAACTATTAGTTTAAATAGAGAATATACCAATAACTGACAACAATTAATTGATATAATTATATTTTTTGTAATACTAATAGAAACGATCCTCAGAGTAGGTATCCGTAATTCAATACGGCAATTAGCAATTCGGTAACAAAAATGTTTAGAGGCTGCAAGGTTCCATTTCGAGAATCTGCTTGAAATTATTTTTATTTTGTTACAATTATTGAATTTTTTTCAGTTTTTATTTATGCGTTCATCTTAACTACATAATTTTAGTTATTAATTTAAAATTGTTATTCCTTATTGTTATTAGTAACTGTTTTTTGTTGTTAAGTGCTGTGTTTGTCGTTATTGTTCTTCGATACAGTTAATCATTTTAGTTAAAATACTTGAAATTTATAACATTTGTTTAAAAGAACACCTTATTAGGTCATTATTGTGTCATTATTGTTGTTGTATTTTTGTAGATTTGATCGTTCACTAAAAATTGAATAAAAGTGCAACAAAATTGTCGCTTATGTCATTTTCATTGGATATTTATGTAGTTTAAAAATCACTTATTGCGTTTAAAAAATTACATACAGTGTGCAATATTTGATACGAAACCCTAAATTTTTCCAAAGCCGGTCCGGGAATTTCTTAGTTCAGCTAATACAGCTAATGAATTAGAAAAATTAAATGAGGCATGTAAACACTATATAGCCAATTAAAGCTGATAGTAAATTTCACAAAAATCGCTCTGTAAATTAATAAAGAAAAGGAGTTGACACTTTTTAGTAGCCACATGGTAGAAGTATGTAAAGTTCCTCACCCTGTATAACTTCATGCTTATTCAATGTAGATATAATGTTTTTTACTTTACTGTACTTTTGTGATTTCTTTAAAAAATGAACATGCCTGTCTATTAGTGCACTCTGTATTATATATTACTCAACTGAATCCCTACGGTTTTATAAAGGAATAATAATAATAATATGAGAATAATAATTTTTAACTTTGAAAAACAATAGGATAAATTTACATGTATTACATATTACAATTATGTAAAGCAAATTTTAGTTACAAGTTTGCATAAAATTTAATGCATAATAATTGTATATATTCGCATTCCATTTGATTAAACAGTTGAAACATATTTAGGTAAGTTAATTGTACTGTCTAGATAACGATCTTGAAATAAAACAAATATAATACAAAGTATTTTTCATTTATTTGTTATAATAATGGTTTCAAACGTAATAATAATAGTTCCTATAATAGTTTTTAGTTGTTTGTATCAAGAAGTGATTTTAAAGGTATGTATTTCAAGATTTGCTTTGGTTATGTTGCAGCCATATAGCTTAATTAGCCTTTCAATCAACATTCTAGCCTCTTCACAAAACAGCGCCGTTCAGCTAGAGGCCTGAATCATATTCACCCATTTGATCAAACAGATCATTGGTTAATTTATCGAGAAGAGTAAGGAATATGATTGAAGAAGCTAAGAAGGGGAAGGGTGAATGGAATGGTTGATTGTCCTCCCCCTTTAAAAATCAATCAAAATAATGTTATGATTTTTAAGAAGTTGACAGTTTGTACTTTTATAAATGTGGCAACGTCGGTAAAGGGGGCTTTTAATTGCTTAGATATTATAAAAGCTATTTATAATAAAAATAGTCATTAAATCAATACAAAACATCATCATCATTAGGGCGACCGTCATTACTGTCAACTTGTCAGCTGGTGGACATGCCCTATACTAGTGAAACCTATGCTACCTAGCGCTCATTTACTAGTACAGATGTGTCGCTGTTCAACAATATTCTTTAATATATTTTGTACCGAATTGACTGTATAGTGAATACCAAAAATCGGAGATATTTTGAGTTGTGTCATTATTCTTTCGAATGAGCGATATTATTGTCTATAGACAATGGCGATATTGAGTAAAATAGTATATTATGTTACTAGGAGTAGAAGGCCAACATTATTGTTGAGCCCAGATTCTTGCACTGCCGAGGCGCTAGCCGAGGCTGTGCAAACTGGGCGAAACATATAATGGGCCTTCTGCTCCGAGTAACATATACTATTTTTTCTTCAAGCGTAATAATAATATGCATTTTATAAAAAATATAGAAGGCTTTGTTTATATCTCAACTATTTAATTAATACAAACGAAAAATTACATAAAGTGTTACCTATTTATTAACAGTAATATTAAATGTGCAGTTTTGTATACTGCAGTTGTTTAAATTTAAGCCACTGCCACCGCTTTCAGCTTCGACATTTACAATTTTGTCATTGGTATACATCATATTATTAGTAAGTTGATTGTCGATTATTATGTCAGCGATTCCAGAACTATTACTTGGTTGTTCTTGCCAATTAAGTATTTTTTGTGCAGTTTGTGTTTTACTGGAAATGGAATCCTCTAAGTACCCTTCAGCAACACTGGTGGATTTCCATCCACCATGCCGCTTTAAAGCGGTAATATCACCTCCGTTGTCAACTAAAATAGTTGCGGAAGTCCTCCGAAGGCAATGTCCTGTATATTCATGAGGATTTGTTAATTTCAAAAACGTAGCAACGTCTTTTGGTACGTTTGATATTTTGTGGATACCCATTACCACACGGTGACATTTACCATTCTGGTATTTAATAAAAAATCGCTGCAGGCCAATATCATCCGGACGAAGAGCCGTATACTGTCTTACCAAATTCAAATAAAAATCGCCAATTATAGTAAACGACCGTTGTTTTTTGTTTTTTGTGTTTATGATTTTAACCAAAATTAAATTTCCCAAATCTTGGATTTCGCTAGACTTTAAATTAACAAGTTCATCGCATCTAAGGGCTCCTGTGACTCCAAATATTAATATAACCTAAAACAAACGTTGAAATAAATAAAAAAAAAAGCTGGTAGCACCGGGATTAGAACCGCTGACCTTTGCGACCGAAGACAAAAGCTCTGCCACTGAGCTACCGTCATTAAATGTTATAAGTAGGAAATGAGGTAATATTTGCTGTCAAGTTAAATATTGATCTGCTAGTAGATATCACTGTCAACGGTTTAATAAACGTAATAATGATTAAAAAGAAATAAGAAAGTACCTACCTTTGTTGCTAAATAAACATTATTTGGTGCATCCTTGAGAAATTTATCAAATTGATCTTGTGTTAATACTTTTGATTTTTTCGGTGTATAATTTTCCCCTTGGCGCTTTATAAATGCAATTAATTTGCTATATTTTTCTATTTTAACATTATGTTTAATGTTTAATTGACTTTTAATCATTGAATACTGTGCCCATAGAGTAGAACTTTTAAACTTTCTGGACAAATTCGTGAAGTATGCAAGCATAACGTTTTCCGTGTATTGCTGTACATTATATTCATTGCACCATTTTAGAAATTTTTCGTATGCAAAATCATACAGTTTACGCGACTTCGTTGGAATTAGAGTTTCAATACTGGAATTAGCTATTTCAACTAATTCCGGAGGCGTACATTGCAATTCTTGAGACATTTTTCACAAAATTTTCAAAACAGACAAACGTCAAATTAAATAAGTTTAAAAATGACAGTTCCTACCTACTTGATTACAACGCCCCATTATTTTATTAGTACAATAATGAAAATTAATTTTTGTACTAGTAAAATAATGGGATATTTCTACGGTCTGTGTTGCAAAAAGTAATATAGTTATTATTATACGCTTGAAGAAAAATATAATTATTCTCTCACAGACCTGCAATTTCCATTTTTTATGAAATTTACCCAAATATATATGTATTTTCATTTAAATTTTTAGTCAATTCGATCCTCAAAACCACTTGTAGAAACAACAACTGGTTGGATTCTTGGAAAAGAAAGAAAAACTGTGGATTTGGAAAAACCGTACCATGCATATTTAGGAGTTCCGTATGGAGAACCACCAATAGGAGATTTGCGATTTAGGGTGAGATATCAGGAGATTGATTGTTCCACACTTAAAGTATGGCTCTTTGAATAATGACTACAGTGCCCGTCAAAAGTATCAACGTTTATTGTGCATTTATGACCTACAGTATGCGAAAACTCTTTCGAGTCCATTCAGTTTACACAAGTAC
>CAJUYI010000248.1:99619-114349 GCA_910591695.1 Galerucella pusilla | reverse complement strand
GTACTTGTGTAAACTGAATGGACTCGAAAGAGTTTTCGCATACTGTATATTAATTTACACAAAATCAAAATACTTAAATGATTTTGGTATATAGGTGATCAAATATACACAAAATCATTCATTAAAACCCCCTACTATTGATGAATGTTTGGTATTTTAATATTATTGGGCTTTCCATTATTTTTGGCTTTTATTTATAATTTTGTATTTAAAGGACTATGCTTCCAGCTTATGGAAAATAAAAGACCATTCAAATGCGGATATTTTGATACCATCTTATTCGTCTTGAAAAATAGAACATTTGATAACATTGCGCCTATGTTGTGACTTTTATAATTAACTCACAATTAATCATATTATTTTTAAAATCGCTTACGGAGATTGTATGAGTAAGACAGAGAGAAAATACGTAAGCAAACCTGTATTACAGAATCCACCTGATTCCACCAAGTAAAGAGATAGGAAATGAATAAATAAAACCAGACAGGGTTGACCCGACCTAATTTTGTGAGTTAATTTTTATGTTGTTTTTTCTTTGTAGTGTAGTTGTTGGCATCGGTAACTCTTAAAAAAAATAGGATAGGATAGGATAGGACAGGCAAAATCCGTTACATGAGTATTAACAAAATCTTGATGAACTATTGATCTGGGACCTAGATTTTCGGAAACGAATCTTTGAGATAAATATAATCTAACAGCTTTTATTGCTAGGCTAACAGTTGATCGGCATTTATACGAGATTAAGACTTGTAACAGATTATCAGATAAATCATTCTTTAGCCTGAAAATTCTAAAATCCATATCTAAGGTTTTTCGATGTGGAAAATTCCTCTTTTTATAGAAAATTCAATTCTGAATCGAATGACGTAGACTAGAACATTGCAAACCTTAAGGTTCCCGAGATATTAGCCAATATGTGAAGAAATGTCAAAAAGTTAGACACTAGGTTTTCATAAAACTGGCCATAAAATGAGACGGGTTTTGAAAAACTTGAATTTTATCTCATGTTATGGGGTTTCAGAACAAGCAAAACTTTTTATCAGGAATAACATTTTTCACTAAATTAATATTTAAAAATTTTTCACCTATAGGATACTCCATCCGTGGACACGCTGTATGTACAATTACTTACGGACCATCCTGTATATGGAATGGAATGCAATGGCGTGTTTAATAATTATTTTGTTTCACAGTTATTTGTTTCAATCGTAATTTTTAACCATTAACGAATAATTTTCAAGGCTCCAGTCCCTGTCAAACCTTGGTATGGTACAAAAAACGCAACAGAGACAGGAAATGCATGTATACAGTTAACATTTGGACATGAAGATTGTTTAAATCTAAATATATATGTTCCACAGGTAAGAAGATCTAATAAACACATTCGACAAAATTTCTTGTAGGTTAGTCAATTATGACAATTTTAATTTCTTTATCCGCGTTGAGCAATTTTTGGTAATCTGAAATCCAAAAGAGTAGAAACACCGTCATCATTAGCAGCTGACCTTAAAGGTACAGACAGCCGCACTAGGTCTGTTCCAACCGCAGTCAGATACTATCAGATAATAACTGTTCATAACAAACAACGAGTTCCTAGCACTGATTGCAATGGTCGACTATTCTCTGAACGTTTCTCGTTTCTGATTGCGGTTGGAACAGACCTGTCATTAACACGTTTTATAAAAATATCTATTAAGTACATTATTTTAAGTAGACCCGCACATATTATTGTGATGTGACATCAGAAACCCAAAACACGCTTAAACACGTCAAGTGTTATCCCTATCTGAAGGCATTAGATTTTCGTCAGAGTGTTATTGCATGATGCTGTGGAGTGGAAGTACAAAAATGAAAGAAAAGTTAGTAGAAGAAGTACGAAAGTATAATTTTTTTGTACAATGTTGGCAATAAATATTTTAGGGATAAATAAAGAAAAGAGGCTTGGTATCTAGTATTAAAATAAACAAAGAGAAAAGGTGTATTTAGTAGCAATTGTTTTTTTCCAAAAGATAATTTTCAAGGGCATATGCTTATTGGGTCCCAAGTAGCAGGTAGTTCAAAAATAGCGTGCTTATTGGGTCCCGAACTTTAGTCCTACCTGAATAATAATGTATGGATTCGGTCCCAGCCACCTGTTGTTAAACCAAATGAAAAACAGGTAGTAAAACTAATTTAAAAATTTGATATATTTATTACATTGAAATATTATTGTAAAGGTATACATTTTAGGATTTAAAAAAAAGGTAAAAATAAAATAGAAACACATATACATAAGATATATTATATATATACATATACAATTAATTATTAATAGAACAATAAAATGAGATACATTTAATGAAAAAAAATCGACTTATTTTTCCTTTTTCATATTCGTCAATTTTTTTTGCTATGAAATTTTCGCGATTTTTTATTTTATTATTTCGCGTTTTATACATAATATGTGTACTTTGCATTTTAACATAGGTCTCCATTTGAAATTCTTTTAGTTTTTCAATAAAAACAAATATATTCGGGTGGGCTTTATAAAAAGAATTATTAAAATGGCTATGAAAGGATTCACAGGCATTCGTAGTGGGAGTAAGATCCGCTGAATTTTTTGCCCAAAGGGATGGAGGAAATAAAGATTCTTCAGATATATAATTTTCAATTAAATAATCGCAATATTTTTTTATGTTTTCCTGGTCTGGTGCTATTGAAAGCAAATCAAAAATAAAACAATCACTCACTTCCCTAGGAGGTAAATACGTTAAAGCAAAGGTCATCCTTAGCCATCTACCAACTTCAGAAGATTCCTCGCTGTACATTGATATTAAACCACATTTTTGTATTTTTTTATACCATGACTGTGCAAGGTGAAATCGACAGCCAATAACATGGGCTTTTGGCCAAACTTTTTGAATAGCAGTATGAATATCTATTTCAAAATCTATAACTGCCTCAGTGATATGTAAGCTAGTAGAGTGTTTTAAAGCGATATCTTCGAGAATATTAAATAATTTTTGATAAGTTGAACTACATTTATTAGGCAACAATGAAAACACTAAGGGAATGTAGTGTCCATTAAAATATCCATGTATAGTAAAGAATTGGCAAAAAAATTGTGGACAATAATTAAATGTGCCGTCTAAATAAATTCGATTAACTTTTCCCAAAAATTCAATATTTGACTTGCATGAAAATACAACGATCTGGTCTATTTTATTACTAAATAAGATAAATGGTTCACCAGTATTTGTTCCAATGTTTTTGTTTTTTAAAATATCGAAAGTTTCATCGATGTTTTTTGGCAATGCCGGCTGCATTTTCCTACGGGAGCAGTACATATACCTTCTAATATTTGCTACGTCATTTGTTGTAATGGTTGATGGCAGATTCTCTTGAAGTACACGACGAATAATTTTTGCAGGCTTTTCGGACAAGTCTTCAACTGCCTTGCGTTTGCAAGAAGAGCTTACAATTTGGCGATTCAATTTTTCTATATTTGCGCTATGACAATGCTCTTCAATATGTTTTGTCAAAGTTATATCTTTCGATTCACCCAAACTAAGTATATATGATTTACACTTTTTATTTGTACATATTCAACGCCTTTCTCCACTTTTTAAGCACTTTTGAAAACTATATTTAAAGTTATTTATCACTAACATTTGTTTTCCTTTTTCACTTAAAATAATATTTATATTCATTTTTAAAATGTTTAAAACAACAGACAAATTGATCTGAAATATGAAATGCACTCGATGAAATATAAACAATGAATGAAATAGTATTTAATTTAAACATTCAGATACAATAAAAAGAGGGAGGATTGGATTTCCGAAAAGAGGTACATTTCCCCGAAGAATATCTTCAGGTAGTTAAGTACCATTGGGACCCAATACGCCTATAGATAAAGGGATTAAAATTTACACATTTTAATCTATGACCTGCCGGGACCGAATCCATCCACACCGATTTTCAAGGCGCTTTCGGCCTAAGTAATCATCGATACATCCTACAAAATGAGAGATTAAGCCTAAGAATTTTTGATTAATAATTCCTTCATTGACATAGGAAGGGATTATTTACAAATAATACATAGCTACAAGTAAAATTTCCATATTGTGAAAGTAAAATTTCCATATTGTGATCAGATACATGCAAAAGCCCTCTAGGCTTCAGGTCCGTAGGCGTAGGTACTACATAATATAAATGAAAATGCATCTAAACACGAATACATCAGTACAGAGTACGTGTACGGCATCAGAGCAATGTGTCCGCGTATCAATTGTGTCGTATTCTATTCTATCTGTATCTGTAGAGTAGGGAGGGTGAGTGTGTAGGCTCACACACTCTCTTATTGACGATAACTCCGGACACTCGCATAAGACATACCTGACAGTTTCATCTTCCTGTTCACACATCCTGCATAGAGGTGTGTCCACTAGCCCCATAGTATGGAGGTGTTTCCTTAGTTGACAGTGACCAGTCAGAAATCCTACTGTTAAACGTAGATTTTTCCTGGTCATCGCCAAATATTTCTTCGGCGCCAGCTTCCCAGGGTCGCCCAGGTTGATCCTGGCAAGACTGCATCCTTTGATTCCATCCCATCTCTTAAGGGATTGAGCTTGGGTGTAACATTTGGCTAGTTCCGCAATTGTCGAAGTCGTTAGGCCATAGGTGTCACTGGGTCGTAGAATTTTTAGTCCAGCGGCTTCCCTGGCTAAAGAATCAGCAATGCGATTTCCTTTACTCCTGTCGTGCCCTTTAACCCACGTCAGGATAATATTGTTATCTGCCGAGGCGTCAGCTAAATCTTGGTGGCACTCTAGTACTAGCCTCGATATAACACGTTGTCTGTTCAAGGCTAATAGGGCTTGTCTGCTATCAGTGCAGATTGATATGTTTTTGCCGGAAATTCCTCTTCTGGTTAGTTCTTTTGTGGCAATTGAGATACCAGCCAGTTCTGTTTGAACCACGCTGGTATTGTTTCCCATTCCCCACTTAATCATTAGGCTTATTATTCAGGCGTATTCTATTCTAATGTGGCATGTTAACACGTCACTTGTTAATAATGTGTCCCAAGCTTAATTTTCGATGCAATTTCAATCGAAGTTGCCATAGTAATGCCCAAGTTCAGCAGCATGTATCAGTAGATAATACAATAAGATTTTACCCCCTCTTCTCAGGTATAAATCAAAAAATATCGATCCTACGAAAAAATTTATAGGTATTAAAATTGTAGAAAATTTAACTTTAAATATCTTTGTTTTTAACAATTTCACTGGCAAAATTGGAAATAAACGAGTTATTCGATAATCAAAAATTCAACCCCTCTTTTCGGGTATAAATCGAAAAAAATCGATCCTATGAAAAAATTGATGAGGACCAAAATTGTAGATAATTTAATTTCAAACAACTATTTTCCGTGTCAAATTGAAAATGAACGAGTTATTCAAGAGACAAAAAATAACCCTTTAAATCAAGATGGCGGATGCATCAAGTCTGGTACCCCAACTTTTTGAATTTAGACTACCAGTGACCTCTCTCAACGAATTCCGAAAAAAAATTGCTGCTAAAAATTGGGTGTGCAGTTTTGAATTTGAGTGATTATTTCAATCGATTTTTTGAAAAAAAAATGTGTTAGAGTTGAACTTATGAATATCAGAAATGTTACTTAAGTGAAGGACTTTCAATTTTTGTTTTGTTTTTTTTTGCCATAAAAATTACCCGCCTCTGCATATTACTTGCGAGCGAAGTGTTAGAAAATAAAGCACAATTACCTTCAGCCTTCAGACATCTTAAATAAAGTTCCTCTGAGAAATAGGTCTACACTGTGGGCCGAAATAAAGTAGTACATTTTTTAATTGAAAATATTTTTTTTGTTTTTTGGGCGATTTATTTTCTTTTTGCAGGGCTAATAACCTAACATGTCTTCAACATGACTGTAAATTTGGAAGCAAAAATAATGTCCAGGGTCGGACTTATAAAAAAAAAACTATATAACAGTGCATTTGAACTCGTTGCAAATGAAAACTGTCTTAGCTAAAATTGTACTAATATGCATTTTCGGTAGATAAACTATCCAGAACACATCAGGAAGAAGGAAATTTTCCGAAATTACCGGACTCGCGAAATACCATTTTTTTATTAAATAACATTTTAACAAATAACACATTTATGAAAACAGTTTAGTAACTTTAAAACTTAGAGTAAAACATTTTAAATATGGCCACCATTATTGTTTACTTCTTGAAGTCGTCTGCGCCATAAATTGATAGCCCCATTTATTGCACCCTGTTCAAAATTGTTCCAAACAAACTGCATTCTTTCTTTGAGCTGCTCGATTGTTTCAAATTGTTGTCCGTCATACAAATTTTGTTCGAAAAATTCCCAAAATTGAATAATCAACCGGATTTAATTCTGGGCTGTTAGGTTAGTTACTAAACTGTTTTCATAAATGTATTATTTGTTAAAATGTTATTTAATAAAAAAAATGGTATTCCGCGAATCCGGTAATTTCGAAAAATTTCCTTTTCACTGAAGTGTTCTGGATAGTTTATCTACAGAAAAAGCATATTAGTACAATTTTAGCTAAAGCAGTTTTCATTTGCAACGAGCTCAAATGCACTGTTATATAATTTTTTTTATTAGTCCGACCCTGTATATTATTTTTGCTTTCAAATTCACAGTCATACAGTCATGTTGAGGACATGTTAGGTTATTAGCCCTGCAAAAAGAAAATAAATCAATTAAAAAATGTACTCCTTTATTTCAGCCACAGTGTGTATGAGCTACTACTCTCTGAGACTTTCCTCAGGAACTAAGTAGAAGTAAAGGGGGCACAACCGATATTTTAGTTCTCAGTCCCATCATACATACAACATACAAACATACAACATACATATATACATACAAATGTTTTAGTTGGAGGAAACTGACTCTACACTTTTACCTGTGATAACGTATATCCATGGGGGTTTCTTTATTGCTGGTGATGCTGGTTATAAATTGCAAGCTCCTGATTACTTCCTCGAAGAAGATATCATATTTGTTTCCATCAATTATCGGTTAGATATTTTAGGTAAGAAATAGGTATTTCGATTCGAAATCCAGCGTTTATTTTAATAATAGACAATTTCCACATTATACACTAATATATAATAAAATTGGCCACACATAATAATACATTTCTCCACGACTAAATAATAACGCACACAATTATTTTTACATATTTAGCTGCATAATGATATAAATTCTTCACACCAGTGAATAATGAAAAATAATTCACTCTCGTTAGCCAATCACATTCTATTATTATCAAAATTCACGCTTAAATGAATTAAAATGAATACATCAAATCGTCTCTTTTAAAATGCCAAGCACCCAATAACGCAAATCGCTTCTGACAGCCAGCGCGTAGTTTGAAACGTCAAAATAATTATATAATCATAATTTTACGTATTATATAGTGAAAAAAATGGACAACAGTAGCGATAGTGAAGATTTAAAATATGTACGCCTCCAGAAATTAATTTCATTTATAAATGTCTTCGGCTTCGATTGAAAATATGTAGTTTTAAAAATAAATATGCTCTATAGCCTAGTGATAAAAATGGTTGACTCTGGCGCGGACGATCAGGGTTCGATCCTCATTGAAAGTTTTTTATAGTCGTGAAGAAAGTATAGTCTTTTACTTGTGTAGAATGGCTATTATTCACTTGGATGATTCCAAAACTCACTCGCTGCGTTCGCTCGTTTTGGAAACTTCATCCGCGTGAATAATAGCCATCATTCTGCACTCGTTGAAGAATATACTATTATAACCTCAAATCAATCAAAATTCCCTCCAAACCAATGAAATTAAACCCAGTTTCTACTGACCACCCTGTACAATGAATATCTTGTAGCTTAAACTTGACTGAAATAATTTTTATCCAAAAAAACTACACCTGAAGTGTGGTACATCCTTTACTGAACATTATTTTTACAGGATGATTGATTAGTTTTTTTATCTCAAAATCCTAACAGATTTAACGCTCTGTGAAATTAAATAGGAGTGAAAGAATAATAATTAATCTATTGAAGTTAATCCTTTTTAATGATTTTTAAGATCTTTGAACACGAATGATTTTGCAAAGTCAAATATATAATGTGTCAAATAACAAGTAGGTACATTATTTTCTCAGTAATTTTAAATGGGTCACCCTGTATTTTATATGAATGTGGAAGAGTACTATCACCAAAGTCTAGACTTTGCTATCACCCTACTTCTATTTTTATGAATCACCTATACTTATTTTAATTTAGTATGTAATATAGACTTTGGTAATAGTTTACCAGATGTTAGTTGGCAGTTGAAAATTATTTACAACTTACTTTATTAGATAGATAGATGATAGATAAATTTTTCCGCAAATCGCTAGGAAATTTTGACATTCCTGTCAAAATTTCTTGAAGAAAAAGTCAGGACTTCCTTACTGTAAGGAAATGTCATTTCCTTACTGTAAGGAAATGATATTTCCGTACAGTTGTTAGTGTTCTACATAAATGATTGAAAACACATTGCTTATAAGGAATTAATTTATATTTTGAAAACATTAAGTCATTGCTGAATACATTTTTAAGATCAATTTGTTATATTTACAGTAATTTGACAGTTAGTACAATTATTGAACATTGGAGGAACACTCTTAGAACTATGAGAAACATTTTGGACAACATGCAGGGTGGTAGGATCATTTTGTTGAATATTTTGTACTGTGAAAATTTTATTTGCCACCTCAACCTTATTGTTAAGCGATTCTTCGATATATCCTTCAGCAACGTTTGATGACTTCCATCCGCCATGCCTCTTTAAACTAGTTATGTCGGCACCAGAGTCAACCAATATTGTTGCAGAAAACCGACGAAAGCAGTGACCAGTATATTCTGTCGGATTTACCAAGTTCAAATAAGTAGCAACTATTTTGGGCATTTTTCTAAATTGATGAATTCCTACCACTTGTCTACAACCCTTTCCGCTTTGATATTTAAAGAAAAATCGGTCACTGTTCATATTTTCTGGTCTTAACGAAACATACTTTCGATAAACATTCAAGTAGATCTGATTAATTACAAATGATCTTGGTTTGTTGGTTTTCGAATCAGGTATGCTGATTAAAAGCTTAGATTCTAAGTCTTCTATATCGTGTACAGTCATTCGGACTAACTCATCCATTCTACAGGCCCCAGAAATACCAAATATTACAGCCACCTAAAAAATAAATAAAGCTATAATCTAAATAGAAATTAAAACCTTGTAAATTACCTTAATCATTAAATTTTCTTTATCTGGAGCTTCCTGGATAAATTTTTCAATTTCTTCCTTCGTTAAAATCTTAGATTTCTTTGCCCTATAACCTTGAGCTTGCCGTTTCAATAAAGAACGAAGTTTTGAGTATGTAGATATATCTACATTGTGTTTAAGTGCCAGGGTTGACTTCAGCATTGAATAATTGGCCCATAATGTTGAAGATTTCATCTTTAAACAAAGGTCTAGGAAGTATGCCATTACAACATTTTCTGAGAAAGAACTCGTATTTTTACTCATGCGATAATCCATAAAACGTCTGTATGCATTTTCGTACTTTTCTCTTGATTTCTTTGGCAATAATTCTAATGAAGCAGTATTCACTGCCTCAACCAGCTCTGGAGGAGTCCCAGGAATGGAAATTTCATCATCACTTATCATTTTACTTTCGAGAACACCAGCAATTAAATTTATAAGCGTCAAGTTTGACAATTCAACCTCAATACGTTTCCATAGTAACCCAAGTAATTTTATTAGGAATTTCAAAGCACCATTTATTTGGGAATAAAATTATCGTGTTTTTTTTTAAATCAATCAATATCTGTCGAATTTTAAACTATTTGCTTAAAAATAGTATGTTTACCTCGTAGGAAAAGCCACATTCCTGGACTCTGTGTTGCTAAGTCTCGGCTTGCGCCTCGACTTAGCAATCTTCACAGTCGTCCAGGAATGTTAAGCTTTTCCTACCCGGTAAACAATGTACTATTATTGCATTAAAAGAATTTACAATTCTTATTACAATAAGTTCGGTTTTCACATACCAAAGTGCGAAAACGAAACAACAACAATAATAAAGTAGGAAAAAACTAATTAAAATATACTTAATTTAACAAGAAAAAAAAGTTCAAACACAGTAAATATCTCATTCTTCTAGTACAAAGGCCCTCAGCTTCAAAATATTGAGAAGATAATTCACAACTTTAGTTAATTAATTAATAAACAACTTACTTTATTAAAATAAAGTAATTCTTAAATATACCTAAATGATACTATGCCTAGAAAAATGGATATATCTCAAAAAGTATGGGAAATGCTAGATAAAAATAGAAATATTATATAATATAGTTAGTTCAGCCATCCTTTGCCGTTACGTCATACATTGTCCAGCTTGCTCTCTCATTCATGACAATTCAGTTGTCATATTTTGAAAACAATTCTTAACATGCCATTGATTATAATTTTTAGGTTAAGTGTAAAATAACATTCAACAAATATAAGACATACGACATACGTAAAACATCAGAATACGTCACCGATTATGACATAACGGCAAAGGATGGTTGAACAAACTATAGTAACTCTTCAACATTTATATAAAATACAGAGTGAACCATTTAAACTACAGAGAAAATAATGGGTTTTAGTTTGCGTATAATGTATTTTATATAATAAATAATATAGCGAAATCATTCGTTTTTGTGAATTCTGATAATCATTAAAAAGCTTTGGCTTCAATAGATTATTAATATTATTATACTCCTATTTAATTATACAGGGCGTTAAACTTACGGTACGATTTTAACGGAAAATGGTTACAACTTTGAAATAACCTCATTTTGTTGTGATATGAAAATGAAGCTAGTTTCAGCTAATAAAGTAAAATATAGGGTGTTTCATTTAAAAACCCATATGCTATGGAACTCTGTAACATTGTATGTAATTTTGAAATATGAAACTTGAAGCTACCTACAATTTTTATAATAAACTTTTTTGGTATCTCTTATGATAACATACCTACTGAGCCTTATCAACTAATCATTCGCTCTATATGTGACAGAGTGACAGCTGACGATAGGTTAAAGATGCATAACTCACTTTTCACAAAAATTGTTAAGGTACATTTACATTCAATTACGCGCGTGCTTAGGCTTAAAATTTGCTCGCTTGACATATGACGTCTCCATGTATCCATTTACATTGAAAATTTCACTTTTGCTTAAGCAGTGAAATTTTCAATGTAAATGGATACATGGAGACGTCATATGTCAAGCGAGCAAATTTTGAGCTTAAGCACGCGCGTAATTGAATGTAAATGTACCTTAATGGTTGAAATAATACCCTTCTTGGTGTGCGTCATCGATTGTGACGTATATCCGGGTTTTCGGCATGTCCTTTATTTTATTTGCTATTTTGACATAAAGCTAACCTTAAATTTGATAAATAAAATCATCAGGATCGTATTAAGCCAAAGCCGAGAAGGCTATGAAATTAATAATCACCAGCTTCTTTTTCTAACTGAAAATACTTCAGAACTTTCAAAATGCTGATGTTTTTTCGTGTATCTAGGCATATTTTTGTATTATTTAGATAAATATAACAATAAGATTAATATTCACTTCTCATAAATAATAATTGGCCGTAAGCAACAAAGTACACACCTGACAAGAACTGTCAGTGTTACAGTAGAAAAAGACGTAAGACACATTGCCGCTAAGAAAGTTACGCCTTCATAGTATTTTAATCTCGCGATTGATAGGTTGCGCTGGCGCGTAATCTAAACATCAACCAATCAAATTTTTGTAAGCAACGATTAGGGTTAACGTTTGTAAAACATTCAAACGGTTCATTATTGTGATATTTTTATTAGGATTAATCACAGACCTGCCTTTTTTCCATTTCTTCCTACGTAATGTGATAGAAGGAGATTAACAATCGATGACGCACACCAAGAAGGGTATTATTTCAACTTATAGAAACATTGTTGTATATATTGGACTATTTAAGGATTTTTGTCGACTGAAGACGATGCCGCTTATGGTAATTGGGGTCTGAAAGATCAAATTTTAGCCTTGGAATGGATACAAGAAAATATTGAATACTTTGGCGGTGATAAATCTAACATTACTCTAATGGGACAAAGTGCTGGTAGTGTTAGTGTGCATTATTTGATACAAACTCCGAAAACAAAAGGTAAGTAAAAATGCCTTATTTGTACAGTGACAAACATTATCTTTTTGGGAATTCAAATTAAGATTGTAGCGCCAACTGAACTACTTATTGTACATTGCTTCATAACCTCAGTTTGCTTGGGATAGACCATTCGAGATCACGTAACTTTGACAGGTCGGCCATATTGTGCTGGAGGGTAGCCTAATCGACTAGTTGGAGATGTACCTTGTATGCTTTCGCGTGAGCTGTAAAGTAATATAGGAAAACCTAACTTGTAGTGAAGTCACTTGGTTATCAGACAGACTTTGTAGAACTTCGCTTCATTAAACACCTTTAAGAGCTAATTGTTAATTAAAGTCTTACTATTATCCGCTGTTTCCCAGCAAACAGACCATTACGGCACATGACGCGACGCGGAGCGGAGTTCGGGCAAGCAGTCAAGGGCGGGAAATACAGTTTAGGCATGAGTTAGGAACATTATTTTTTCTACGACCATATATGCAGAAAATATATCAACCAATTTTTCAAAAATTATTTAATTTCAACAAACATATACAAAGCTTCAACTAAAAACTACTAATTATTATAAATATTAATATTAAAAACACAATTTGTTGCGTCCTGTAAATTACTTGAAATTGCCAGTCCAGTGGAGTTATTTGGTATTAACTGGTAAGTAGATAACGTCTATGAGGATGGCATCGGTTGCAGGTCGCATAAAGATGACGATTTGATATATTTCGTAAATATTTATTTACCTGTTGTAACAATAGTTATAACTTACGAAGTAAAAAACTATCTAATAAGGTCAAGATTTGCATAATTTTACTTTCCTGCACTTTCAAAACTAAAATGCGTGCGGGAAAATGGGTTAAAACACACGGTCGTAGAAAAATTATATTCCCTTGCTCGGTGAAGAATTTAGTTGTTTCATTAGAGCACTGTCATTTGCATTTATACAAATTTATGGAAGGATTATCTGAAAGTAGAGAGTTATTGGAAACACTAATTTACTGCCTTGCAGTATTTGTGATGACCTTAAACAGACTTAAAATTTGGAGTTAGAAACATGAAACTCTATAATGACATTATATTAAGGTAGGTACATTGTTTTCAAAAATGTAACCTTACTTTTTAAAGTACATACGTTTTTATCTTCATTGGAAAATATTCATTATTATTATTTTATATTCATTTAATCTATTAATTTTTATTAAACATTTTTTTTAGTATTGAAACTAATTAAGGATGGAGGATATTCTACAAGTAGATATTTTGGCAGACAATAACATTTTATTTGACGGGGGGAGAACGGATAACTCAAAACTGTGAAGAAAGTTAGGTTGAGTCCAGTCCAGTTGTGTTACAGATGACACAGATCACCTACAAATTGTGACATATAAATATGAAACATGAAATGAAGTCGGGATAGTGCACTGCAGTACAGTGGACAGATCGAGACGTGAACGGTCAGAAGCACCGCCCACGAAATGCGCACGAAATTCGTTTGTGTTAGACTTCAGAAATCATTCTTTAATGTTGTTTTGAGCGATAAACATCTTTGTACAGTAATCGCGCATAAATAAGGACAAGCACTAACCTTAATAATGTTTCCCTTATTTAAAACATCAAATGCGCATGCGTATATGTCACTATAAGGGCAGCACTATTACTGCTAGACCTTATAAAATTTCCAATAACTCTCTAGTACCTGAGTTTTTCTAACCAGTTTTTGATCATTGAGGTTAAAATTTTAAAGCAGTATTCAAAAGTAGTTTTCTCATTCAGTCGGATCTCCTTTCTTATGTATTCAACCAATAGCCCTATTTTCCATTTGTTGGCTCATGTTTTATCTGGTCAGTGAATACAAAGAGAAAATAGTTAATTGAACTATAAGTAGATCATTGAAATAAAGCTTAATTAATTTTAATACCTCCAGCAATTATATCAAAAATCAATTTTTTGCAAGATTACATATTGATCAATTGTTATTGTTGCAGATCTTGTTCACAGAGCCATAATGCTAAGTGGAACTTCACTTAATAGGTGGGCATTTACTAGATCTCCCAGAAGTATAGCATTTGAATTTGGAGAAATATTGGGTGTCTATACGGAAGATTCCACGGAACTGGTAAAGCAGCTTAGACAAATTGAACCGCATAAATTGAGCATTTTGGCGACAATTTTAGTTGTATTGGTAAGAAAAATCGGTGCCAGCTCAATATGTGATCTGCACAAGCTTATTTGTCCACTCGTGTTATTTTTATTGTCCGGAAAACACTTCGATTTGAACGGAATCATCCTGGGATTCTACTATTTGGCTACGAACTGTGAGAGATACCATTGTTGTACAAATTTCATAGCACATATTGAGCCAATCAATTATCGTAGCCTTGGAACGTCTGGAAATAAACATGACAGTTTCTACAGGACGTCAATTCTTGAACAATGAGCGGCGTAGATTTATGGCGAATGATCACATGAAGCGATCGTCGTTATATTCTTGG
>CAJUYI010000248.1:64398-93089 GCA_910591695.1 Galerucella pusilla | reverse complement strand
CGATCAGCTGGAGCTGAAGTTTGTGTGTTTTGACATGTAGGGAAAGTCAGTTGGTTACATGGCGCAGTCAGTAAACTGTCTCTGAATTGAATTAAATAATAATTACATTGTTAGGCGAAGTAAAAAGCAGTTAACAGAAAACAGCAGATTCAAGTGCACAGAAGGATCAATTAAATATTCACCTCGTTTGGTTAAATCAACCGGAAATCGAAAAAAAGATACCTTTATCTCTTGCAACCCGCACTCCACACTCAACAACACTACAAAACGAAAGTAATTAGATAATTCTAAGAATTTATTACTAATCAAAATCTAACTAGCATCCGTTGTTTATCAGTAAACAATGAAAACTAAATAGAATATGACATGAGGATCCACAGCAATATGGCCGACCAGTCAGTGACGTTATTCTGCAATGGTCTTTTCGGACTTATACATAAATTGAATATTTTTCAGTACATTACTGAAGATCAATTCGTTAGACCAATCATGGAAACGGCTCGACTAATGGCACAGTTCACTCGACTGTATTTCTATAGATTTTCTTATATGGGTGAAGGAAATGTATCCGATGGTACTGGTATCGGTAAGTATTTCAACCACTTGTTAAGTCCGTAAAAAAAACAATATCCAACTTCATTGGTGTCGTTTAATACCTATTTTAGCTACAGAATCTGTAATATATAGGATCTGTAACTTGAACCTTCACAGATTGTAAAATTTGCTATTCTGGAACCAAATCTGTAAGAGTCATAGCATTGTCTAATATAAAGACTTTATATTAGACAATGGTCATAGTAACAGATATTTACCCTATAGGTTTCAACTTCACTTCTGTTTATAATGTCAAAATTCTAACCTCAAAACCATTAAAAGTATTTAACAGCTGTGTGTGTACCAACCTGGTAAACCTTAATACTAATTGATATTTTTACAATTTGTGATAAAAGAAAATGGCGTGAGTAAACAACTGAAATAATATATTTAACATGTTATTTATGTTATTTGAATATACGTATTTTGTAGAACACAAGGTGTAAAAAGAAAAAGGGCCAAAAATACGTCTCCAGAGCAATTTGAGTTATACCTAGGTACTTACAATTCATGGAAAATGATTACATTTTTCACAGTAATACTATAAACCCTACTTTAGATCCCACTTATTTAATAAAAAAGTGGGAAGAGCTGGTGGCGCAATTATTTAAATACATTGTAGAAAGACTTTGAATTTATTATCATTACTTTCACTACAAAGGGAATTCCTAAATTATTCTCCATAACATGAGGTCTTAAATTATGAATTAAGAATTGAACACTATTTTTGTCCAACCGAAACATTTGTCTAAACTGCCTGTCTGGCATATCAAACGGATTTAATTGATCCCTTAATAAGTGTCTTCGTTAGATTCTCATATGATTTCTGGAAATATGGAAAGTGTATTTTATAATAATACCAAAAAAAATATGTACAAACCGATTCTCCTCTTATTCCAACAGAATACCTGCGAAAATATTTAATTGTCCGCTCATATTAACGTCAATAATGTTCACTTAAAAACTTAATAATCACTTAAAAATAACAAAAAAAAAACTAAAAACTACAACTTTTTAACTAATAATTCGCCAAAAATGAAGTATAATAATAATAATAATAATACAACGCTCTGTACCACACCCTGTACTGCTTACAGTGACAGATGTCTAGCCCGTAAATATTTACGAATCTGTAAGGAATCTGTAAGTAATGGGTAAGGTTAGAATCGCATTTCCTGTAACTCTTACAGAGATAGATCTTACGGATGTCCACCATAAATCTAATTCTGTTTATGTATTTATCAATTATTTAGGACCCTAAGACTTTTGTAATGAATCATTGATAATTACAAACGGACTTTGACCACAATCATTTTAAAGTCGAGTTGACACGGGAAAGTTACTTGCCTTTGTACTTACTTGGTTTTACTCTACTTGATTAAGCATAATGTAATGTTTTTTATTTATTTAAACAGTTTTTACCGTGGGATAAAATTATACGCTCACTATTGCTAATTGCTATTGATTTATTGAAGAAACACTTACACACTATAATAAACTTAATTTATATACACACTACTTAATGTCTACTAATTTATCTACACTCGGTATAATTGTCCTAATTTTTCTTCAACACTATTTATATTCACTATCTGTTCACTCACTGTATACTGAAACTGTTTACCGGTTCATTGTATATTGAACAGCTTCCTGACTCACTCGAAAACCCGCGTATATATAGTCATTTGCAACACTAGAACCTTCTTGAATTTACGAATTAGAACATTCAGGAATAAACCATTTTATTGCTTTGTATGGAACCTTCTAGAAAGTGCATTCGCCAAAATGTATAGTTCGCGACAGGCCGGCTTCTGATTCACTGAGTTCCTAACAATAACTTGAGCAAAGGCGTTTTCACGTGCCCCAGTACAGATTCAATAGAGAACTTGACTAAAATTATAATTAGCATAAATATGCTATAAATCACGAGAATACATTGCATGAAAAAACAATTTTCTTTGTCACAAACAACAACTATAAACAATTTAAAATAAGGTTTTATTACTCTCTCGTACGTAAAAATAGACTATTTCAGTCTTTGACATGTCATGTCTGTGTAACACGGTAACACAGTAACATTAGTCCACTTGTGTCTTGCCAGTCCTTGAAGTAAATATTTTGTCAAGTTTGAGTAAAACTGTAATATTCGATAAACATCTGGTCGTTCAAGGATTATTTCATTCCAATACTCTGTATAGTTCTTTTCACGATCTTATCTAATAAACTGACTTGACTTATGCTTGAGATGCAATAAAACCATAAAACTTTTCGGATTTACCGTGCAGAGCCGCACTATACCTGATGAAAAGGAAGTACCTATTTATAATAAGAATGACCCAAAAGTCTTATAGAGCTTTCAGTTAATGATTTTTTATTCTCCAACAAATAAATACGACCCTGTAACGGCTAATATTTTTATGGCTTTATTGTATATCCATCTCAGGTCAGGTCAGTTTCTTAGATCGTGAAAAGAACTATACTTTTTGAAACAAACTATAGTAATCAAGGATAACAATTTTCAAATGAGATCTGTCTATACAGGGTGTAACAAAAAGGCATGTCATACATCATACCACATATTCTGGGGCTAAAAATAACTCGATCCAACCCAAGTTACCAAATATTCGGTTTTCGTTAGTAAAACGGTGCCGACTGTGTATTCAAGAAAATGGGGGCCATTTCGAACATCTGATAAAAACTACACATTAGTAAATAAATAAGATTCAATCAAAAGTTTGGGACCCTCGAAAAACTTAAAAATTCATTGACTTTAATTTTTGTTACTCGAAATTTTTGAAGCATAATGAAAAATAGGTCGTATCTCGATAAAAACTGATAATTGTAAAAAGTACTAGGGGCAAAAAAGTTTCAAAAATAATGTGTTTGAATAATGGTGAGACAATAAACATTAAATTATAATGTAAACAAAAATTTTGGGTGGCTTTAGGGGATCTCAACTCCCATAAATTTTTAACGGGGTGCAATAATTCCTTTTTTTAAGATGCTCTAATCATAAGAAAGCCACTTGTCAACTTTCATTATAATATGTCGAACAACTACTGTCGAAATATTTGAAAAAATCAATTTTCATTTGGTAACTTTTTTCGCATGCACATTTGTACTAGGGTAACTTGGGTTCGATCGAGTTATTTTTAGCCCCAGAATATGTGGTATGATTTATGACCTGCCTTTTTGTTACACCCTATATACAGCAGTTAATTTACAAATAAAATTCAATCATTATATATGATCTTTTTAGGAGTAGGTCACGCCGATGAGTTGGATTATTTATTTTATTACGGATATACGAATCAATCTGTTGGAGATATTTTAACACGGCAAAGATTCGTAAAACTTTGCTCGAATTTTGTAAAAACATCGTAAGTATAGTTTTTTGTAAATTAGCTTCAACTTGAAAATATTCAATTTTTAGATATCCTACTTTAGACGAGTATTTAAATCCTGGAAATGTATCTTGGCCTAGATATTTAGAAAACGGAACTTATTTAGATATAGGAGAAAATTTGACACTCCAAGATGATTTGGATAGATACCGATTCCATTGGTGGAGGCACTTATATAACACATACGGGACCCGTCCATTTAATACTTATTGATGAATTATAATTTGCAGTACCTACCTACAAAGTGTCCTAAAGTATACATAAAGTAAATAAATATTATATATTATTACACATATAGTATCGATGCCTTTAAATCGAGCTGTCACCTTTGCAACCGAAATCGGATTTTATAATTTTGAGTAATCAGAGTCTGAGATGGAAGAGGGCAGATGAAAGATGTGTAAAGATGTTTAATAAAATACTTAATACAAAAGAGTTACAAACGATGTTTCATTCCGGCAGCAATTTTATTATTGACATTTGAGGTTGTGTTTGAAGCAATCATTTACTGTCGAATATTTTTGATTTTTGAATATTTTAAGACGTTTAACTAGTTTATTTGTGAGTGTTGTCTGTTTTAATTGATCTCAAACTATGCCTCCTAAAACCTTGTTGGTGTTGATTGAAAAATTATCCAGTCAATGCTGACATATTCTAATTTTATGTTAACCTACAAAATGTTAAAACGTTACGCTACTGATTTGAAGTCAAATGTCAATTTTACAGCATGGTCACAGATTTATAATCTGTGGAATGGTGCTGTTTTAGGGGCCTATTCTGTAATCAGTAACGATGTCGTTCGTGGACGATTATCGTTACTGAACGACTTTATATATTCAGTATCGTAACGACCGCTGTTAGATAACGACAAAATGGCTGATATTATACGTTGACGAACGTCAGCTATGCAGCAGTCGTAATCGGGTTAGCAAGTCTTTGGTTAAGAGGTTTGTTGTGTTTTTTCCTTCAATATATTAAAACCATTGTTCCTTATACAAAAAGATCATATTTTATTTAAGATGGATCAACGGCTACACGTATTGTTTTGGATGAATTGAATAGAATGTAAATTCATATAAGGGTTGAGAAATAATCTAAACTATACACATGTAATATTTTTAGTCAGACCCGAAGGACTAATTTTCGTGTCTTAAGAGACCGAAGTAACCCCTTTGTGTTGCCTGAGGAAGTGTTGCGGCAGATGTATCGAGTAAACAGTGAAGTTGCTTATGAATTATTCCAGGACTTGTTGCCATATTTGAATCATGGTAGTCGTAAAATACTAGAACACCTCCCATAGTTAGGTTTTTCCATGGAGCTACTATTAAGAGGAGATGACACAGTCGACTATCTTATAATAGGAAAGTGGTATCACATGAGTGACATTGTGATGTGAGCAATATGGCGTCGTCGGCAGAGCCGGACTATTTAAATATTCAATCAATAAACATACATTCACTAGTGAAATTGATAATATAGAAACACTGTAGGTATTTTGTTGGCTGTCAAGAACCTCTTTTTACAAATATCAACAACATATCTTTTATTTATGGAGTTCTAAGAAATCTACAAACATTAAATATAATATGAAGTTGAATAAAACTTATTGGAGCACAAAGAAAATAAATATATTCCAGTTCAGTCCTTTCGATTGTTTACTAACCTATAATATGTTGTTCCTGATGATTTTTCCGTATTTACACTGTCTCTACTTGTACAACTTCGTGAAGCACAAGAAACCATTATTGTTCAATTATTAAAATAGAAAAAAACGACACTAACAAAAAGAAAATCCAAAAATACCCAATTCACATCCACAAAACAATACTAATGTCAAGTTGACAGAGAAGTGGAAGTAAAATGGCGAAACCGATACCACTTTTATGATAGGCGTAGCGACTCCTCTCAATACTAGCTCCATGGGTTTTTCACAACCATTCATTTCTTAGCTCATGGGAGTTATCAAAAATCTGTGGGTGTAGATTATTTAAGTCTAACGTTTAAATCTAACGTTAGCCGATCAATTTGTTGACTCTGAAGGCTTCATTTGTGCTCAATTCATCCAAATACATTATATATTGTGACCTTGTTGTCTTAATGGACCGACTTTTAACTTCGTCCTTTTCCATAATAAAATTTATCTGATGGCATGTCGCATAATGACAACGTTATGTCACTCAATTTTGATGACATAAGGAAGCTCATTATGGGACTAAGTACCATAATGAATTTCATTATGCTACTAAGTACCATAATGAAATTCTATAAGGAAAACATGTATAAATGGTTTGATCAAAAAAGTTTATTCAAAATGCATAACTATATGTACAAAACTATTTATTATAAATGGTAAAAGAACAATTACTACAATTTGTAATATTAATTCCAATGGATCCTACAGTTTTTACATCAGTAGTTGATGATTGTTGGCAAACTTGTAATCCTGTTTGGTTGTTGGCACCAAAAATTGCCATCAGATAAAATTTTGTATGTAATACGAATCATAAACAATCATTATGGCACACGCCGTGTTATCGGACTCGGCTACGCCTCGCCCGATAACATTCACGACTTGTACCATAATGATCGTCTTTATGATCCTTATTACATAAATAACTATTACGTGAATGTCAATCAAAAATCCTTTCCCAACCTAACAAAACAGCTACATATGTCTAAAATTATACCAACCTTTATAAAATTGTGAAAATATCATCGTTATGTTTTGTCCCTAGATTTTAACGTAACGACATTATTACAGAATCTAACTCTGAAAAATTATCAAAGGTAATACCACGAGTGCTTCAAATTTTATCGATAATTTTTTCTTTTCCACGAAAACTTGTTTATTTGGCGAAAATATGAAAACAAACAGATTGATAAAATCACGAGTCCGTCAGGACGAGGGATTTTATCTAAATTCGGTTTGTTTGAATGTTTTTGCCTAAAATAAACAAGTTTGAGTGATGAAAATAAAAAATTATGTGATAAAATTTGAAGAGCGAGTTGTATTTGGGAAGATTATTTTTTTTATAAATTTAAAATTTTGTATTACCTGAATGTTTAATATTCTCTTGGGTGATGGCACTCAATCGGTTTGTGTTCATTTTTCAATGAACTTCGAAGCACTTTTAGTTGTCAATAATGACAAATTCAAAGTAAAATTTTGACGTTTCGATGTAAACAAGGTTTTATCGATGAGGAAGCAGAATTATCAGTATAATACCGAATGATTGGCTAGAATAATGTATTGCTATTGGTTAAAACCAACAAAATGTCAGATTTTGACAAGTGAAAAAAATAATCGTTAACATAATAATCGTTACCGTAACGACGTCGTTGCGTAACGACAAATTACAGAATAGGCACCTTAGACAACAAGCTCGCGCATACGACTGCAACTTCACGTGGCTTCTTCTAAGGTGAAACGAAGTCTACTTCCCTGTCTTGAATAATATATCTTTTTACAAATCTTAAACTGCCATATTTGCAGAAAAGTCCTTGGCTTTATTGTAAAATTCAAATAAATTTGTCAATCATCAAATCAAACACAATAACACTCATCAAAAACTGGAATAAGTTTAATGAAAGAATACTTACGCAACACAAGATGTGAACCTGGCCAAAAATCCTTAATTGAAAAATTTTATAAATGTTGTAAAATACCAAGTTTGGAGTTTGGTTTATGTGTTAAATTTAATATATTGTTTTTCAAATCTTTCAATATACATTTGAGAGTAAAATATATACGGACTCTGGTATAGAGACTGGCATAATATTTGAAAGGAAATTGATTACATGGATGAGGAAAAGAAAATTTAGTAAATTTGTTCAAAAGGAACTGACCAATTCCTCTTTGGTTCTCTGTATCTGTAGAGTAGGGAGGGTGAGTGTGGAGACTCACAGCACTTAGGCCACATGTGACCCATTGTACATCCTCCCAAGGAGTTGTCCTCCTAGGTCATTGTCCATCCTGTCCTTCTCAGGAAGGTGGACAGGTCACTGGGAGACATCTCCTTTATATCGGCAGGTGTAGGCCAAGACTCACCGAACACACACTCTCTTATTGACGATAACTCCGGACACTCGCATAAGACATGCCTGACAGTTTCATCTTCCTGTTCACGCACATCCTGCATAGAATTGTGTCCATTAGCCCCATAGTATGGAGGTGTTTCCTTAGTTGACAGTGACCAGTCAGAAATCCTACTGTTAAACGTAGGTTTTTCCTGGTCATCGCCAAATATTTCTTCGGCGCCAGCTTCCCAGGGTCGCAAAGGGGTTATCCTGGCAAGACTGCATCCTTTGATTCCATCCCATCTCTTAAGGGATTGAGCATGGGTGTAACGTTTGGCTAGTTCCGCAATTGTCGAAGTCGTTTGGCCGTAGGTGTCACTGGGTCCTAGAATTTTTAGTCCAGCGGCTTCCCGGGCTAAAGAATCAGCAATGCGATTTCCTTTACTCCTGTCGTGCACTTAAACCCACCTTAGGATAATATTGTTATCTGCCGAGGCGTCAGCTAAATCTTGGTGGCACTCTAGTACTAGCCTCGATATAACACGTTGTCTGTTCAAGGCTAATAGGGCTTGTCTACTATCTGTGCAGATTATTATGTTTTTGCCAGAAATTCCTCTTCTGGTTAGTACTATTGTGGCAATTGAGATACCAGCCAGTTCTGTTTGCACCACGCTGGTATCGTTTCCCATTCCCCACTTAATATTTAGACTTAGTGCTCTCGAGTAAACTCCACATCCTGAGCTTTCTTCCATTTTTGAACCATCTGTATATATGCGTATTGCATTTGCAGCATCTGGCTCTGTGTTCTGTTTTATTTGAATTTTGAAGGGTTTGTTAAACAAAAACCTGGGTTCAATTGCTTCGTTGGCTGCCTGCAGCAGAGGTAGCGCAGTGAGCGCTTCCTGCCATAGGCTTAACCTCAATTGGCCCACTTCTACTTCGGGGTTTACACCAGCCGTGCGCAATCGTACCATGGCCATTAACGCAACCTCCTTGACGTGCAGGTCCAGAGGGGTCAGACCAGCAATTAGTTCCATTGCTGCAGTTGTTGTTGTTCCTGTGATGTTTAAGCAAGCCATTCGCTGTATTTGATATACTTTTTGGATGGCCGTTGCTTGTAGAATATTCGGTCCGCATGCAATTGCTCCATACGTTAACATGGGTCTTATTATTGCAGTGTAGATCCAGGTGACCACACGGGGTGACAGACCCCATGTGCGTCCCACTGTCCTCCGACACTGCTCATAAGCCACATATGCTCTTTTTGCTCTGCTGTGTAGATGAGAGTTCCATGTTAGTTTCCTGTTGAGGGTAATACCAAGGTATTTCACCTCTTTGGTTAGCAATAGAATTGAATTTTTGTGTTTTCTTGCTTAATGTACTTGTTTCTATAATATCTTTATTATAAAAATGAATCCGTAATTTTGTATTAGCAAATATTACAAAATATTTAGTGTTTAAGCTTTGCTATTCAAGAGAAAAATATTAATGACTTTTTGCTCATTTCAACAATTAATTAATAAATTTAAAAAATCTATAAAACATAAATATAAAACAGGAACAACCAATAAACACCGTTCTAAGATAACAGCGCTCGACGGGCGACGTCCCGTATAATATGCCAAATTAAATGCAAGTAAGGACGTAGTGACATACTGAACTATCCAAGTCACCAGTGGCATCGGTGCTTTACACGATAAATTCTAACGAGTGAAACATCTTATATTTTTATTCTGTAATCTTTGACTTAGCCATTGTTTTGTTTGTGAGGTATGAAATACATATATTCAGGTAAAAATGTCCTGTCATAAATCCAATAAATCAAAATTTGCTTGAAAAAGATTTATTACTTAATAATAACCATTCCATAGAAATAAATTGGAAATTATATAAAAAAACTACCTAATCCCTTTCAGCAATAGCGGTCAAATGAACATCGATTTCTTGTTCAGTTAATTTTCTAAATTTTGGTTCATCCTTGGTTACAACTCCAACCTCAACCTCTGTTGGTTTAAAGTCAACTGAAAGGACACTTGACAGACAACTAATAGCAAGTTGAATTACTTCATCTTTTTGCAAGTCTTGTTTCTTTTTCAATTTTTTTTCCAAATAGCTATTAGCTTCAGTTTGTTTGGAACCAACACTCACAGCTCTATATCCGCAGTAATATCCAGCTGGATCTGCTTTATATACACAAGAGCCCATTTCTTGATCATATCCAATGAGAAGCATAGAGCATCCTGAAATTATTATAAATTATGCTATTTGTTCACCTTATTTATGATCTTGATGTTACCAAGATATTCATTAATATTTGCACTCAAGACCGACTATATTGATGAAAATAAATATACTTATTCATAATGTTTAATACAAATTAAATTAAATAAAAATTCTTACCCAGTGGTCTCATTTCTGCATTTTGGGTATACACTTGAGATATATCTGAGACTCTTCTACAAAGTGCATCTATAGGCATCTCATATCCGTATTTATATTTAAATTGAGCAGCCTCATACCTGGCCCTTTGTACTTGAGATTTGCTATCTGCAATCATGCCAGTCATAACACATCCTGTGTGTTCCGTAAGCTGGAATAAATGAGTAATGGTACCAGGATCGATTAACTTATCAGGAATTTTTCTTTGAGTTACACATGCTGCAGCATCAACTCCTCGAACGGCTACTGAAGTAGGGCCGGCTTGGTTAATAGCTTTAAAGGCATACTCGACCTGATAAAGTCGTCCTTCTGGTGAAAATATTGTTATATGTCTATCAAAACCTGCACTACTTCCTCTAGACATGTTTATGATTTAGTACAAAAACTTAATAAAATTGGATGTAGAAAAGAACGACTGAATGAGTTTCAACTTTTAACAATTTTCTGTTGTCACGATATGTCAAAAGTCAATCTCTTGGTCTCTTGTCAAATGTCACTATAGCTGGGCACGTTCATCAGACTCAAAAGTTGCAAACCATTGAATATAATGAATACATCTCATTACTTATTTTAGTCATAGGAACATGGCCACCTTGTATATAGGAATTGAAGCTTTTCAAGATTTCAAATTATAATTATATATTCTCGGCATGGCCATCTACAATACAAGGCCGGAATGCTGAAATTTGGCAACAGTGAACAGTGGGCCGATCAAGTCAGATTTTTATAATGGCGAGAACCGTGAAATCAGTCGATATAATATTTATTTACGTTTATAATGCGCGTATGTTGATAATTCGTGATATGTAATAGGTAATCTTAAGTATGTAATAGTATGTACAATCTTTTTAAATCAAGTTTATGAAGTTGGTGCTCGTTTTTTCGCAGTTAACAGCCTGACAAGTTCAACATAAGACTTCTGTTTGTGTTAAGTTTTAGAGGTAAGATATTTGATAATATATATATAAAATAAAAAGATTTTAGCATCAGTATAATTTGTAAACATACTCTCTGTTCTGTGGACTCATATAAAATATAAGGCATAACATGGTAATTGTATCAAATAAAGTATGGTTACAAATTTTCTAAAACTCATTGAAAATATTTAGAGATGACTTGAACCAAGACTAATTTTTATATTATTATCCAATTTGTGATTCTTGTTAAGCCATCCCACATTGGACTCACCTAAATGAAGTATATCTATAAATTAAGCCAATAAGGTTAATTACTTATGTACTATTAAATATTTTATTTTGTTGTAGATGCCTGTGAAATGTTTGGTACCAAGTTGTACTTCCAGTTATGCTCCCAACAGTGAAGGATATATTACAGTATTCAAGTTTCCACAAAGAACAAATGGTTGAGAAGTATCCCACATGTAAACTGGGAAGTGGGAATCAAACATCAAATTTCATTCACTGAAGTGTACAAGGATAAGGATGGTGATAGATATTTACAAGGAAAAGACCTGTATTAAAGGAAAATCTAATACCACAAGTATTTCCCAGTCTCCCAAAATATTTTTCAGTGAAGAAGAATCCAGCAGCAAGAAGTAATCCTGGAATACGAAGAAGGGTACTAGATAGACAACAGGAACAACAAGAGGAATTGTTGAACAGTGATGTGATAGTGAATGTTTTAAATTTGTGTGAACAGTTTAAATCTAAATTGAGTGTTCATTTAGAGAAGTGGCAGTGTCATCAACAAACAGACTGTATATATTTATATCTGATCGGATTTGACAATGATGAATCAGATGTAAGGTGTATTATAAAAATATTTGAATCAATGATAATCGAGGACATTGAGGTAAGAATAGAGCAAAATTTATTGCATAAAAATGCACAATATGGACAAATTCAATTCAATATTAATAATTTTGTGCTGTTAAATATTCGTAAATAAGATGAACAAGTAACCACACATGAATTTGTAGATATTCTTTATGATTTTAGTTTACTAATAACATCTTGACAAGTATCAAATTTAGTAGTTCAGTTTAGAGCTGGTTATGTAAGTCTCAAAGTTTCTAGAAAATTAGAATGTCTAAATTGTATAAATGTTGTGGTTAGTGATCAAACACAAGACCATGAGGAAGGTCAAAGTTGGAGGCAGATTAACTAATCTATCTGAACCAGTTTTCTTTTAGAAATGACATTATCTATTTTAGCAAATATTTTTATAAATAACCATTTAAAAACAATTTAAGATAAATTACAAGCTAATAAGAATCATATAAATAATAATCATGAAACAAAATGTAAAAGAAGAAATATTCTTAAATACAATAGTTCTGTACTTTCTATCTAGTTTAATGATTTTAAATATCCACTATTTATATTACTTCTCAAGAATTCTGTTGTACCCATATTATTGTATGTAGTTCAGTTTGTATTAATAAAGGTCTACTAAGAAATAAAAGGTGAAGAAATAATTATTTTAAGGTGGTGTCTGGTCAGCTGTAGGGGAAGGTAGAGGCTGATTTTCTTTATATTTTATATTCTTATCAATAAATTACCTTTTGCATTTTCATTTTATTTAGTCTACCTATAAATATTTCGATTTTTATTCGTTAAAAATGTTCTATAGCTTGGTTTATTTCATATTTCTCACCATTGTAGTAGGCTTACAAGTCGTTCTCATCGGCCCACTATTTGACAGGTGCGCCACGTTGCCACATCTAGGATTCCGGCCTTGTATTCTAGGTGGCCATGATTCTCGGTACCAGTTTGTGTCACTCTTCCCAGTGTACGTCACGTGTACACCAGACAAAGTAAAACGCAGCTACGCTGTCACAATAAGAATTGTCATTTATCACAACACACTTCAATTTTTCTAAAATCATAACAAATTTTAACTATTGTAGGATTAGGATTTATATTCATGTAAATGTTTTCCATTGTTGTATCATGTTTATTGTTTAGTAGTTTTTTGTAATTGTATCTTAAATATGAGTGCAGATAGAAAGGTAATAAGTGTCAAATTCAATCAAGATCAAGGTAAATATATCAATTAAACAAATAATTTGTTAATAATTCCTTTATTCTAATTATCTAGGATGCTTCACATGTTCCATGGAGAGTGGAATTAGGGTTTATAATGTAGAGCCTTTGGTAGAAAAAGCACATTATGGTAATTATTATTCTATTGAATATTTTTAAAACCTGATATTTATTTAGAATATTTTTAGATATTGAAACAGTGGGAAGTGTTTCCCAGTGTGAAATGTTATTTCGTACAAATCTTCTAGCAATAGTCTCTGGAGGATCACGTCCAAAATTTGCTGACAATGTACTATTAATATATGATGATTTTTTGAAAAAATTTATTTTGGATATTATCTTCCCTTCATCAATAAGAGCTGTACGGATGAGTAGGGATAAGTAAGTAAATACATTTACAATTGCATTATAAAACAGAGTAGTAATAGCTTATTTTGAATTGTTTTTAAAAGAAATGTAACCAATAATGAACATACTATGAACCGAAGGTAGTAATAATTAAGTTGGTGGGTAGAAAACAATTTGTGTAAATGTTTGTATAATAACTCAACACCTTTTGTATTATTACTTGTTATCATTTTCATACTATTGTTATATATTTCAGACTTGTAGTTGCTTTATTAAACCAAATACATGTGTTTTCATACCCCACTCCAACACAACGACTATTTACATTAGAAACGAAAGAAAATTATAGAGGTTTGTGTGAGCTTAGTCCATTAGTATCAGCTGAAAAACAGATATTAGTATTTCCAGGACATAAAATAGGAAGTGTCCAGGTAGTGGTAAGTAAAAAAAGTTTTCCATGATTTTAATTACTAGGCTTTTATTCACTGAAACAATTTTGTTTATTTTCAGGATTTGACCTGTACTGAAATGGGGGTATCAACTGCTCCTGTGTGGATTCAAGCGCACAAAAGTGAAGTTGGTTGTTTAGCTTTAAATCAACAAGGTACAAGATTGGCAACAGCTTCATATCAAGGTACTCTCATTAGAGTATGGGATACAACATCTAAAAATTTATTAGTGGAACTTAGACGTGGATCAGATCCTGCTACAGTTTATTGGTAAGATATTTATTTTATTATAATAATAAAACAGAATTAGGCACTAAACTTGATTATTTGTTATTTGGGACATTTTGAGTGTTGAAGAACTCACTAGTTTTCAATTAAATTAGTTCAAATTGATTAAAGTACTTAAGTTGATATAAAAGCTCAAATAATATTGTATATAATCTATCTATTTGTATAAAGTATAGTACATTGTGGATTGTCTACTGTTGACAAAATTACATTTTGTTGAATATTTGCATCAAATGTACCTTGCTTTGGTAGTCCTTTCAATTCTGCTTACTGTAGATTCAGATTGATAGATGTATTGATGATCCAGGTGCATATCATGAAATAACGTGAAGTTGAAGGTATTTTAACAATCTGTTAAGGATGATATGATAAATTAGATTAACAATACAGAACTCTACTTGGATATTTCATTTAAAATAAAACTGGTGATGATATAATCACGGATGAATCTGCACTCGTAGTTGCTAAATTAGCATTAGATGCCAATTTGTATTGATTAGTTCGACGTTCTATTTGCCCTGTAAGAGATTACTATTTGAAAAAATTTCACATTATTCTTAATTTAGCTAATAATAAATTTATGATTTAATATTAAAGTATGAGCTTTTTATTTGTACAACATAAGTATTCTTTTCAGCTAACAAATGTATTATATATAATTTTTTTAGTATCAACTTTAGCAGAGACTCGGATTATCTTTGTTGTTCTAGTGATAAAGGAACAGTGCATATATTTGCTATTAAGAATACCAATCTAAATAGGAGAATTAGGTAAATATTGCTAAAATTAATGTGGTTAAATAAATAAAAGCTCATTCATATTTTTGTGAACCAACACCACTAAATTATGGAATAAATTATCATACACATTGTATTGGTCTCATTTTTATTCCAATTGTATGGTACTGAATCTTGGTTTCTACAAAGACTATGCAAATGTAGTAGGTGGAATTTTACAAATAAAACCCAATTTAAATTTTTGGACACTTCAAATTTAATCAAGTAAAGCAAGGTTTATTATAAACTACATATTTTTTTTACAGTATCCCAAGTGGTATGTTGGGAAAATATGGTGAATCACAGTGGGCTTTAGCTAACTTTATAGTCCCTCCAGAATGTGCGTGCGTTTGTGCATTTGGACCCAATAGCTCTGTAATTGGTAAGATTCGTTTTTCATTTACAAAACAATAAAAATCATATATCCTTAAAAAAAGGTATCTTCTGGATAAAATTACTCTTTAACCTCGGATTTTTATCAAAAATATCAAGCCACTTAGATCTGATCTATTTTGCATTTGATGGTTCTATTCAACAACTTTCTCTTTTATTTAAATCAAATTTTAACAACTCAGTGAAAAATTCTTCCTTTACCTTGATTCTTACTATTCCATGTTATAGAAATACCTACTTACTATTATGTTTCAGCTGTATGTCTTGATGGAACTTTTCACAAATATGTATTCACTCCTGACGGTAATTGCAACCGGGAAGCTTTTGATGTATATCTAGATGTCTGTGATGATGACGAAGAACATTTTATATAATTATTTGTTTTTATGAATAATTAGGATTATTAAGTTTAATATCAGTGATATTAATTTTCAGATAAATATAGTGTTTTATGGTGCTGTTTGATACAAATTATTTTTCTAATGTATGTGATAAGTTTATAAATAAATTATAAATCTACAAGTTGGTTTTTGTGAAAAACATACTATAATTTTAAATTTTTTATTTACAACTTATATTTAATAACTATGTACAACCTTAGGATACAATTTATTTTTCACTAGATTTTTTTCTATCAAATGGGTCACTCCATACTTTCATGTCTAAAACAAAAATAATGTATTTACATTTTATTTTTAATGTACCTAGAGATGATTGAATAACTATAATTGGTATTTTTCACTACACTTTTGAATCTTACAAGAAATTAATAAAGAATGGACTGGAGAAAATTAGTATTTCATTAAATAAATAACAACTAGTGACATTAAGTCATTATGTTACTACTAATGCTAAAAATGTAAAATATCTTTAAATTTCTTCATATTTATTAAATAAAGCATTTATTAGTGAACAATTACTCACTGCCAGGTTGTATATCTTCTTGTCGTATTCCAACCCTTGCTCCTTCTTGTATTCTTTCTGAAATTAATATGGTTGGTTAAATATTTCTATTCAAAATCTACTCTAACTCAACTGTATTTATCGGGATTGGCCATGGGGTCAATTATAATTGGATATATTGCTAGACCTATAGTTCCTACAAGTCCAGTAATTAAAGCTACGTATCTCCATCCCACTAGGATTGCCATCATTCACCTGCTTTTTTAAAAAAATTAATTTTTTGATTTTGACCTTTAATGAAATAAGGAAATAAGGTTATGTATGTATCATCTATCTCATAATTCACATATCTATCAAAGATCAAAAGATGATCATTATTCTTCGTGTTTAAAGGCTCAAGCTTCATTCTAGTGGATAATTTACCTAGCCACCAAAGGTGGCCATGACCTAGCTTATAGTTTAAATTTCAAATTATATCTGCTTCATGTTTTCCGCAATGACACCTTCACCAAGGTAAGTAGGAGGACTACGATATGTTCCAGTTATTACAGAAGAAGACATTACAAAAAGACTGGAATATGACTCTGGCTGACTAGAGAGTTATCGTAACCATGGCCATCTACATCGTAACTAGAAATATTGACAAGTTCTATGGTTTAGTATCGACTCTTTTTTCTTAACCTCAAAATATCACCAAAATATTAGAAATGTCATCAGTTTTTTAGGTAATGAACATGGGTACCGAATATAAATAAAAATTTAGATATATTAAACATTAAGTTGAAAGAATCAGAAACTACATTTCAAAATGATTTTTACAACAACTCTACTAACATCTTTCTTAAAATTGTTGCTAATTCCAGCTTAGTAAGTTATTATTACTGTTCCTATATTCTTAATTTATAATTTGTATTATTTAGTAGATCTACCGACTTTGAAGTTCATAGGAACTGGCTGGCCATAACTTTTAGCTTACCAACAAAGGAATGGTACTTTGAAGATACTTCTCAATGGACATTGGATTATCCACCACTTTTTGCTTGGTTTGAATATGTTTTGGCATTTGCTGCATATTTATTTGATCCCAAAATGCTCAACATTAGTCATATAAATTATTGCTCGAAGAAAACTGTTTTATTCCTAAGACTGTCAGTTATTTTCACAGATTTGGTTTATATGTTGGGTGTGTACATGTAAGTGAATATACCTACTAATTTATTATTTAGTTAGGTACATCAGATGTGTAAAGTTGTAAGAATATAAAACCATATTATAATATAATCATCTGTTGAACATTTGAAAAATTTGTTGCAGGTGCTGTTCCTCTTTAAAAAAAGGATGGGGCAAAGATGTAGTACTACCAATTCTTCTTTTAACAAATTGTGGTCTTTTAATGGTAGATCACATACATTTTCAATATAATGGAGTTATGTATGGTATATTACTTATATCAATTGCCTATATGTTTCAGGTACTATCATAATTTGAAAAAATCAATATTCCAATTAGAATAATTTTTTTCAGGAAAAATATCTACAATCAGCTTTTTGGTTTACATTACTAATAAATATGAAGCATATTTACTTATATGTGGCACCAGCTTATTTTATTTATTTGTTAAGACACCACTGTTTAAAAGGACCTCTAGGTATAAACAACATATTGACAAAAAATAAGTTGAAGCATTTTACGTTGCTGGGATCTGTAGTAATTGGTGTATTTCTCATCACATACCTTCCATTTTATGATCAACTTCCACAGGTAATATATATATATTGAAATCGTTGCAATACAAATCTAATTTCATGAAATATCCCATAATTTGTTTTTAGGTTTTATCAAGACTATTTCCTTTTAAAAGAGGCCTTTGTCATGCTTATTGGGCACCTAATGTTTGGGCAATTTACAATTCTGTGGATAAAGTTGGTTTTTCTTTAAGTGAGTAATGTTTAAAAAATCTATAAATTCATCAAAAAATATTTTCAATCTTTATCTGATATGTTTTTATTTTCAGTTAGAAAATTTAACAATGCCACAATAAAAAGTGACACAGCCTCGATGACAGGTGGGCTTGTGCAAGAATTTTCCCATTCTTTATTGCCAAATGTCACACCAACCGCAACAGTAATACTTACAGTATTATTTATGCTGCCACCAATGGTAAAATTGTTTGTACTTAATAAAAATCCAACTCATTTTTTAAGATGTTTGATAATATGTGCATTGACTTCTTTCATGTTTGGATGGCATGTACATGAAAAAGCTATATTGATGTCAATAATACCTCTAAGGTAGGTTCATGAAACTTATTAAAGGGACTGGTTTAATTATATATAATCTAAACATATCTACCTGAAGGTGTAAGGTGATCAAATTTGGCTTAATCATTATATATAAAAGCTTTCCATGTTTTCTTGTTTCTTGCTTTAGTTTGTGCTTCCTTGTATTATCCTTATTACAGGTAGAGCATTAAGGTTTTCTCTCACTACTGAATTTCATATTCTGTCTTTCCTTGTAATACCTGCGACTTTCCGTAGGTATTTCATCTCCATACTCTGTAATTTGCTTTCCATCCTCTTCGTCAGTACCCAGCTCTCGCATCCAAAAGTTAATATAGGGAGAAATATAGTTCTATTTACAGTCATTTTCGTTTTAACCGAGATTTCTTTCTTTCCAATGAACGAGTTCTTAAGGCTATGGTACACCTTGAAGCATTTTCTATTTTCGTATTTATTTCTATGTCATGGTTCCCTTTATTATTGATGTTTACTCCTAGGTATTTGAAATTTTCTACTTGTTCCAGATGTTTTCTGTTGAGATTTACATTTATTTGGGTATCTTCTTTTCCTGTCACCATTACTTTTGTATTTTCTTCAAATATTTTTAGGTTTTTATTTTCTAGCTTCGCATTCCAAATGTCCAAGTTCCTTTGTAGATCCTGTTCGTTTTTTGCGAATATTGGTTTAATTAAAAATTGTAATATTGGCAATAGAGTCTCATTATTGTTAAACATTCAATTATTTGTAATAAGCAAAACAAACTTTATATTTCTCTTAAGCATAATAATTTCTCAAATGTTGTTTTACTAACAGGGTATTGGTTAAGATTTGTAGACTTCAATATTTGCATAAGGGTTCAATAATTCGGCGGGTGTAATTTAGGCGCTAACCATCATTCTTTACCTATCTGACCAAGAAGGGTAGATAATCCGACATTATTTTCGGCGCTAAGGAGTGCAGGTAGGTCGAGTCATAAAATAACTCTTATCTTGATAATTTAACTACCAATATTTGTAAAACTCAATAGTTTTCTATTTCTTATTTTCTGATATTTTTATACATAGTTACACTTTGATCAACCGGGTTTGGGACTGGGTTTTCATGTTTTTTGTAGTTTTCTATTTCTTATTTTCTGATATTTTTATTCATAGTTACACTTTGATCAACCGGGTTTGGGCATGGGTTTTCTTGTTTTTTTTTTTTAGTTTTCTATTTCTTATTTTCTGATATTTTTATACATAGTTTCACTTTGATCAACCGGGCTTGGGCCTGGGGTTTCTTGTTTTTTTTTTAGTTTGAATAACCGGGTTTGGGCCTGGGTACTTCAGTCGGTTAGCGCCAAAAATACACATAGGATTAAAATGACCCTTCGGTCTTGGCACCTAGTTTACATATTAATCTTTTAGCGCCCAAATTACATCCGCCCCAATAATTTTAGCCAATCAGAACATACTTAACAAATTGACACTTGAAACTGTTGATAAATTTGAATATCTCAAAAAATAATACTTATTTCATTTGTATTTACAGCCGTTTTTCAAATAGATTAGAGTTTTTTTAAAGCTTTCCAGTCAATTCACAACTTATTTTAGCTTGAGATTTCAATATAAATTATGATGAAAATACTTCTACATGTACTCAGCCACTCAATGCTTTGTCCTTATAATAAAATTTAATAATGCACAGACAAGGACCCACACAAGCCTGGAGCAAAGATTACAGAATAAAAATATAAGATGTTTCACTCGTTCGAATTTATCGCGTAAAGCACCGATGCCGCTGGTGACTGTCTGGTGACTTGGATGGTACAGTATGTCGCTACGTCCTTACTTACATTTA
The DNA here is from genome assembly GCA_910591695.1 of Galerucella pusilla. Taxonomy (NCBI): domain Eukaryota; kingdom Metazoa; phylum Arthropoda; class Insecta; order Coleoptera; family Chrysomelidae; genus Galerucella; species Galerucella pusilla. The sequence continues at coordinate 72,355 of CAJUYI010000248.1, read as the reverse complement.
ATTTGGCATATTATACGGGACGTCGCCCGTCGAGCAGTGTTATTTTAAAAATTGGTTGTTCGTGTTTTATATTTATGTTGTATAGATTTTTTAAATTTATTAATTAATTGTTGAAATGAGCAAAAAGTCATATTAATATTTTTCTCTTTAATAGCAAAGCTTAAACACTAAATATTTGTAATATTTGCTAATACAAAATTACGGATTTATTTTTATTACGCAAGAAAACACAAAAATTCAATTCTATAGCTAACCAAAGGGGAATTGGTCAGTTCCTTTTGAACGAATTTACTAAATTTTCTTTTTATCATCCATGTAATCAATTTCTTTTCAAATATTATGCCAGTCTCTATACCAGAGTCCGTATATATTTCACTCTCAAATGTATATTGAAAGATTTGAAAAACAATAGATTAAATTTAACACATAAACCAAACTCCAAACAGTATTTTAAAACATTTATAAAAATTTTTAATGAAGGTATCCTGCAGCTGCTTCTTTTTTTACTGTTTTAACCTTGTCAATCCAAAAAATACGCGTTATTTAAAGATTAAAATTTAAGATTTAGTGACCCTATTATTCTGGTGGCTAATGAGTATATTTAATTGAATTTGTGATAAATATCTGCTAGATTATCATTAAGTATCACAAAATTACTAAGATGCTGGATAAAAACTGTGAACTGATTCATTTTAAAAATTCAAGTTTATTTTTTACTTACCTTTTCAAATTCATATCCCGAACATTTTTCGGAATAATTAACATTTAAAAATAAACCTTTGTGATAAAGAATCCTATTAATTTAAATATATATTTCTCTAATTACCCCTGTATAGTTTAAAATAAAATAAGCTTTTCAAACTTCTCTGGTATATATCGGTCTCATTATTGACAACAAAAGCGAGTCGTAAACATAATTTATGAGAGCGGCGTCCGTTTGGGACAGCAACTTGAATCAAACCGCCCTGGAGTGAAACATCTTATATTTTTATTCTGTAATCTTTGATTATACCTTAAATTGCAAAGTATGCTAAAGAACTTTGTCTTTTTTTCAGCATACTTTCAATCATGAATCCCACAGATGCCAAGATGTTTGTGATATTGTCGACAGTCGGTCACTACTCTTTATTTCCTCTCCTATTTCCTCCTTCCCTTTTGCTGATCAAAGTACTCCTACTCCTTCTTTTCACTTTGTACTCTTTTCACAGTTTACCAAAATTATATCCTTCGATATCTTCAATTAAGTGTAAATTAACTCTTATTAATATATGGGAGGCTTGTTATTTATTAGGATTAATTGTAATATTTCTTTATGAAAATGTGATACACAATCTTTTGGGATTACATAGTAAATTTCCATTTCTGCCTTTGATGATAACTTCTGTATATTGTTCTGTAGGAGTTTTATATTGTTGGATCTATTATTATGTTTACTTTTTAAAATGTGATAATGAGCAAAGTGCTGTGAATAGGGTTAAGAAACAAGAATAAATAATTTTAAAATAATATTTATTTTATTTATTAATTAGTGAATCGGAGGTTGATACAAGGGCAACTACATACAAACAGTTTACTGGACAAGGTAGACAAGGAACTCTCAACCAGGCTATTGAGACTGGGCGAGAGATATTTGAAGACAGCTACCAACTTGGAGACTGGACACTGCAAAGATTCAGTTCAAGTGCCTGGACTGTTAAGAACAACCCAAACGAATGAATGAAACTGGTAGCTTGCTGTTTGATGCCAATAAGTAACTGTATATAAAATTGATATGACTGTTTGCTGATCAAGTCAATTCATTGTTAGGTATTGCAAAATGAAAGGGTATATCCATATAATGCTAACTTGGTGCAACGAACATTAACAAGACAAGAAGGATCACTCTCAGTCGGAACTTTCATGTCCAGCTTACAGAAGCGCGCCGACGATTTCGACAAATTCCTGGAGCCGTGCACGTGCTCGTGCTTATACGAGGTCGATGCAAACCGCTAACGAATAAACGTTCACTTACCAGGGTGATTTAGAAACATCCAGCAATAATTGTTATTGTAACCTATTCTGCTTAGTGGAAATTAAAATAAAAAGGAGAACATCGTCAGGATATTTAATTGGTGAATCTAAACATAATTATAAAAAGAACTGGTAGCAAAAATGAAGGGAAAAATGAAAGTTACATCAAAAAGTAATAATGTAGTGAGATGAGATGAGATGAGACTAGTAGGTATAAAAATTAACAATAAAATGTTTGCAAATGCCAACTTGAATAGGTATTCTAATATAAGATGTATACAGGACATTACAGGTTGTTTCAAATCCGAGGCCATCAAAGAGTACCAACTTACCTAACAGTAAAATACGGGTACTGGGAAAAATAATTATGGCGATTCGTGAATTGTGAGAATAGATATACGAACCGTCCAAAACCAAAGGCGTTTAACCAAATGAGTTAAAATCTATGAATTTTGAAAGTCTTTCATATTGAATATGTCGGTTTTTAAAGATCTTTTAAGATATTTAATTTTATGTTAGGTTTCATTGATTGTTTCGAAGAATATCTATTTTTTATATCCTGGTTCGCAAATTTAATTGTAAAATAAATCCGCAGCCTAATATATAGGATTAAAAAATATTTATGAGGAAACTCTTTACAAGAGGATGTGTAAACAGTAAATTTTCATACAATTTTCTAAGGGTCGCTCCAACGTTCTCGTTACAACTAATTTCATAAAAATTTTCAACAAAGATTATTTCTAGTTGTTTAACATATTCTACAATATTACTAGGAGGTACATTCAGACCTCCATAGTTTTTAGAAGTCGAATATGCTTTATGCTCTAAAAATACAGCCGCTTCTTTTGGTAATGTCTTTTCATCATTATACTTTGTGCAAGGACTACAAGAGTGTTGCAGCAAACATTTCCTTAATAGATAGCCAGAAATGTAAGCTAAAGCATTGCCATCCGTACTTGAAAGATTTCTATATAGTCGCATGTGAAAACTGTTAAAGTTGTCAATATAGGTACATCGATATTTGTATATTCTTCTAGCATATCAGGAGTTACATTGAGCAAAACTGTATTAATATCTTTAATACAATTGGCACCTTCAACCTCATTGAAATATTTTAGAGAAAATAATTTCTTGAAAGCCCTTCAAAATTGAATTGGGGTTAGATTTCTTGAGTTTCCGCAACAATTTCTTACCAGACCAAAAAAATTTTCAATGCAATCCTGATTAAGGTTACTTGTTAAAAGAAATGAATAATTCCTGCATTTTAAGGTTTCCCATAAAGACAGAGCAGAGGTAATGGTAATTTTCCAGCAATTTATAAAGTGCATAGTATTGTTTATACATTTTTCCACGTATGTTGCCTTTCCATCATTCTGTTTGCAGAACCAAACACAAAACAATAAGTACGTAAATGTTTATTTTATTTCTAAGGGAAAATTCGCTCACTCAAAAAGACAACTGGTATATTTCTTTACATATCCCTACGACGGACAACCTGTTTATGCATATCGCATCGCGCGTAGGAGACTTACGGTGCTCTATACACAGTAGCATCCGATATTCGAGCGAGATAGGCATAACGAGGGGAGGAGCTTAGAGTGATTCTTCTTGTCTTGTTATCGTTCGTTGCTTGGTGTTTATAGAGAAGAGATGTGATTAACTTCGTGGACAATGGGATGTTCAGTAAATAATTCCTGGATAGATATGGTGAAAGCTAAAGATAATGAGCAAAGCGCAGAGAATGGGGAACAATAAATAATTAGAATCTGATATTTAAAAAAATATGATCCAAAATATAAATAAAACTTTTATCTATCTACTAGCAGATGAGAAAGGCGTTAAAAGGCGAGGAAACATGTCGCATATCTGTCATAATTACCTATGTAATTCGGAGGGTGTGGTGCCAGAGCTTGGAGAAGCCCATACAAATTTGGAAAAGTGCCCATCTTTTAATATTCATAAATTGAAAAATAATGTTAATAGAAAAAATCCAAGTAAACAAGCACATTAAAGAATTAACCTTTAATCACATTGTTAATAATTTTAATAATAAAAAGTCGCTTTTCTAATTATTATCACTACATACTTAGCACTTAAGCTTTTTCATAGTTAAACGTGGCAATATCGAATGTTTTCGACTGCACTCCTTTCACGGCTTCAGATAAACTTGCCAAAGTATACTTAAACAGGAATATTGACTTGTAAATATTGTAAAAGAGAATAAAAATAGCTTATTAATACTTAAAAATCAGTTTATTTCTATACATTCATATAATACTTTTTTTAATGCTATACAAATACTAACACCTTCATAAATATTTCATTGAAAAGTTTGGCAAATAATACAATTGTTTAAATAATTGTCCTCTTTATTATTTTCTTACGTATGTCGTGTACCGTTTATTGGTGGGACAATACTCTGCATATTCCTCCCAAGTGCATCCGGAAGATTTACAACATTCGTGAGTTATCGACGAACCAGATCTACGTTGAATGCTTCTTCGAAAACGTAATATCTTGTACGCTTCGTTTTTTGTTTGCCATGGAAACTTACCTAAAAAATGTTTTCATTCATTTAATAGAAAAGTTTTTGATATAATGCAAGTACAGTTTAGAACTTGCCCCTAGTTATGGGCATGAAGTAACTCCACTCTAACTGTATGTTTTTTTTTGTTAATTTATTTTTATAAGATACTAAATATTTTATTTCAGTCAATTTTGTGAAGCAGTTTGAAACGATTTAACAAGGAAATTTTGATTATTTGCTTAAGGGTATTTATAAAAAGATGATTCGATGTCAAATGCAAAAGTGACGTTTATTATAGATCGTTTTATAGGTAGGGATCCGAACTCCAAAATGATGACTTAAAACCAAAGTGTTCAGATTCCTCTAGTCTGTTCAATATCTTTTCTTCGACTTACCCTCATCATCATCATCATACTCTTCGATGGCGTTCAAGCTAGGATCATTCCTTCTTGTTATCCTGTAAATATCTTTTTCACAAGCCCAATACAGATGTTTCACCAGAGTGTCCCTGCATCTCGAAAATTTTTCTTGGTGCCAGGCATTTCTCCAATCCGAATGGGTTCTAAAAAGTTTATACCCATCATCAGTTTTTCATATAAAATATTCAGGGTGAGTCATGAGGAAGTGTATATGTTACCGTGAAAAACCGAAATCTGTTGAATGTCGAGATACACCGGTGAATGTCAACATTCCCAACGTTGCTTGACGTATGTCCGAAATATTGTTGAAATTTCATTATTTCTAACTTACACCGGCGATTGTCCACATTCAGGATGCACTCATGGTGTATGTTAAAAAGAATTTTTTTTTAATAAAAACAAAAAAATCCATAGGTCTTTATTTATTAAAATAATATGGGAAAAGGACTTTATTGAACTCAAAACAAACAGTAGAACATAAAAATATAAAATGGAATATAAAAAATAAGAACAATATCTTATTTATTGCAACAACTTCGAATTGTACCAAAATTCCTTGCTTTTACAGCTGCATTTAGTCGTGGAACACTTCCTTTTGCAGTTATAACGTGTATAGCATTGCCCTCCACTTCTTGAATTAGCAGAAGCTGCTTTTCTTAGCGACATTTCTTTAGTTGAAACTTGGTCCATGGAAAGTAACTTTTCTTTACAAATTACGAACTGATTACGGGTGAAAAGTTGCTTCAAGGTACCATTTTTGTTGACTAATCTATAAAAGTCTGAATCCTCTATTCCAACAACAACCGCTAACACATTTCGAGGGTCTGTACGACCACGGTCGACATTAGGGACTTGAATTCTTACGGTATCACCAATTTAGGCAGGAGGAAACTTTTTTTTGAGCTTCGCAACATTTTTGTTGCTTGAAGTAGAAGATTCTCTTTTGCAGCTTCTCTTTTTAAAGAAATTAGCTCGTGTTGTTCAGTCAATGCTTGAGATGAAGATGTGTTAGGTGGCGGATCAGTCAGTGCTTGAGGTGAAGATGTGCTAAGTGGCGGATCAGTCAGTGCTTGAGATGAAGACGTGTCAGGTTGCGGGTCAGTCAGTGCTTGAGATGAAGACGTGTGCCAGGTGCAGGATCAACTCCAATGGTATTTTCATTATCCATGTCTGTTTCAACATAAGCTTCTAGCTGTTCTTCGGCCTCAATGTTTGAAATTTGCCCGCGAGGGAGTGATGACGATGCTATACCCCTTTTTGGTTTAACGCCAAACAGGGCTTCATTAGGACTCTGGCGTATATAAGTGGTAAGTTGTGTTTTTGGCGAATTGGACAAACGGCAAACCTTCTGACCACTTGTTTGAATCATTGTCTTGCATCCAAGCAGTTAACATATTATTTTGTATGTCCTGATTGGCTCTTTCAACTGAGCCTTATGTTTGACTGTGACGAGGCTTTCCGTGCACTATTTTAATATATTTCCACATAGCGCATAGTTCAGATATGACTCGATTACTGAACTCTCTGTCATTATCCGAATGCAATATATCGGGAGCACCAAATGTTTAAAATATTTGGAGAAGGTGATATGCTACTTCTTTCGATCTCTTGCTTTTTAAAGGTCGTTACTGGACAAATTTGGTTAAATTATCTTGATATACCATTATAAACTTGTAATCGCCATCCCTGTGTGATTGCAAGTCTATCAAGTCGACTTGACATCTAGAGTTCAATTCGGAACTGAGCATTATTGGTTTCACAACAATACCTTTTTTAGGCGCACTATGTTTCATTTGACATTGTTTACACACATTTAAATACAACATTACAACTTCATAAGTGATATTTTTGTATCTAACATGCAAATCTTTAAGCATTCGTGTTCTTCCTCCATGGTCTGTTCTTATGTGAGTTTCAGAAAGTATTGTAAACAACTCATCATTAGTAACATAATACTGGATATTTGTTTCTCCTGGTTTTAATGGCACAATTAACTTTTCTTCATCACTAACTTTTAAAATGTCAAAACGTTTTAAACGTCTGTAGTCCAAAGGTGTACTACACTTAAGTAGGTACTTTTAGCAGAAATTACTTCAGAAACCATTTTAGAGTACTTTTCTTGTGAATTGTCTTCTCGTTTACTTCCAATTAAGGCATGTAACTTTTCAAAAAACTTATCACGATTCACTGTAGTAGCCATTGAATACAAATTATAATTTCTAATAAGAAAATTAAATTAGGTTAGGGAGCGCTGTCAAACGTTGCGTTAGACTGACGAAGACATAGCTATCTGAAACAAGGGGCTGGAACCGTCTAAAAACTTGTCACGACCTACAGAGTCCGAGGTTCACCGGACCTCATTGGTTTTTGTCGACATATACCGGTGAAAGTCCGAATGAATAATAGAATTGAGAAATGTTCGTACGTTCATCACCAATGCATTTGACATTTGTCGACGGGGAACTAATCACAAAATTTCAGCCTGTTATGATACGAAAAAAGTTTTTAATGGTTTTTCCATTTTCCGAGCTTAGGGAAGCGGACTAATCGATTTGTAGGACAATGTTATACTTACCATTAAATTATACAAACATTTTGGAAGCTCCAGAAAAAAATATGCCTATTATAATACATTTTTTCATTTCGTTATTTCAACATTTTGGAGGGTGGATGGCAGGGTTGATTAGAATATTTTTCTTGTAGTACACATGTTTTTCCGTATTTAAACCAATTACCTCTCGATTTATCTAAATAACTAATGGTTAATGTAGAATTATGGCCATTACTGCATCGACATGTTTCGCACCTACCTACTATCTACCTTAGCTACAAAAATTCTTGTAATAGAAAAGTTGTAGGACGAAGCCATTTACAAAAATTCTGTATGTTATGACCCGAAATGGAATATGCCCTTGGGAACCTTGCCTATTTGAGGGTGTCCCGCTCGTCTAATAGCGGCAGCGCAATCTATAGCGCGGTAGTTGGATCTTTTTGAAATAAA
>CAJUYI010000248.1:42145-55020 GCA_910591695.1 Galerucella pusilla | reverse complement strand
AAAAATCCGTCTCCTCTGCGATGCAAATAACGAACTCAGCTTATGTTCGTTGTTATACTTCATACTACATAAATAACCTTTTGACATTTGTTAATGTCAGTTATATGTATTTGTTTCAAAGCCGTGAAAAATTAACAAGAGTAAATTTCTTACAAAAATTTTAGACGAATTTTGAGACTTGCAAACGGTGTCATAAAAAATTCAAAGATTTCTAAGAATTTCAGTGAAAGCCGCTCATTAATCCCTTGTCTCATTTTCGAGTTATAACGTTTCCAAGCTGTTAAAATGAGATAATTTACGTTTGGAAGTTATTGACATGGTTTCATAAAAAATTAAATCTTTCCCTAAAAACTTGAGTATATGCCGATAATGTATACATTTTTGGAAAGGGGAAGGAAGGGACTTTCAGATGGTATTAAAAAATATTGGGTGTTGTTTTTAAAATAAACCGATAATTTCGTTTCAAAAATGGTTATTTCTTTTTCGGCACTTTCGAGAAAAAATAAACATCTGGCAAGTATGTCAATAAAAATTCGAAGGATATTATACTACTGTACTTAAGCTACAGTGTTGTCATATGGGAGGGAAATTCCCTTTTGGGAGGGATTTTAAAGCTTCTGTGGGAAAATGGGATATTTGAATAAAAAGAGAATTATTTAATCAATGAATTAATTAAGAAAGACTTTCAAGCTCTTGGAGCGCTATCTCTGGTGCGATTACGGCGGTACGTGGTACACATAATATAATATATGATATAGGCAGTGAACTATACTACAGTTCACTGGATGTATATACATATTATGTCGGTGGAAGTTCTAAGCGTTGTTATCAATTAAAGGAAATACAATTATACTTTGACATGAAGCATTACAAAATTTTAAAATTATCTGGCACAACGTGGCTAGTAATGCATCAATGTGTAGAAAGAATTCTTTTAAATTTTGGGATGTACTTGTTTCTTTTTTTAATATTGCGGTTTTTGAAGATAATTTAAATACAGCCAAGTTTATATTAGAAAATTTAAACAACAAAATTATTAAATGTTACTTCTTTTTTCTAAAATATGCATTAAATTTTATGAACCAATTCAATGCACTTTTCCAATCAAAATATAATTTAGTGCACAAATTACAAAAAGAAAGTTGTGATATGTTCCTCAGAATAGGTCAAAATTTTTTGAAGCCTGAGGTTTTAAATTATAATAAAATTAATAAAACAATTTTGCATCCAAATAATTTTTTGCCTCTAGAAGAGTTGTATTTAGGCCCTGAATGACAACAATTACTTCCTTCTGTGTAACAGATAAACATATTAATTATTTTAATAATGAAATTTATAAGAAAAATTAAATAAATGATTTGCAAATTTCTGTTTTTGTTTCACCTCTATATAATAAAATAACAAGATTTTTTTTCCTTATTTAGTGGGATTTTTGCGGGAAGAGAGGGAATTTGGCAACGCCGCAAGGAGATAATGTACCAACGCGACATAACCATAACCATTGATTTAATCAATGCCATAACATAACAACACTGAGCTACACAGATACCCCCATGATACTCCTTTGTCGTTCTGCTGGTACGTCCTAGAGCTCGATCGTACACCAACCAATATGTTTATTATTAAATGATGTAACCTTTAATTTTGTAGCCATAACATTATTTCAGCTTTTCTCCATGAGGAGGTCGGTAATTTATCTTGTAGGGCACTATGATAGAGTTCATATAATAATCTTTTTGGTGTGCGTCATCGATTGTTAATTGCGTTGAAAGAAATGGAAAAAAGGCAAGTCTATGATTAATCCTAATCAAAATATCACAAAAATGAACCGTTTAAATGTTTTACAAACTTTAACCCTAATCTTTGACTTAAAAAATTTTATTAGTTGATGTTCAGATTACGCGCAAGCGCGATTAATCAATCAGGAGCATTCAAAATAGGATGCGGACGTACCAAGAAGGCTATTGAATGAACTATAGCAATTTTTTAAAACTAGAAAGTCCCCATCTATATACAGGTCACTGCTTCAAGCGTTCTTCGGCAACAATTTGAGTGAATGCAGGAGGGGATTAACATTAAAGCGCCATGGAGGAACTAGCGTCTAGCCGGTGACATAGCATGGCTCCCGAACGAGAGCTTATTTACCCGACTCGGCACCAACGTTGTCAAATTTAATTTATTTAACCACGGCACTCCCCAAATTTAGTAGTTGAGGTGCGCATGCGTCCAAACAGCCCTTAACCTTCTATTCGATGTGATTGAATGTAAGCAGATTAGCCGAGTTGGTAGGATACTGAGCTTACAACCCAGAGGTCGTAGGTTCGAAGCCCGGTTAGGACCTGGGTTTTTTGTTTTTTATTTCTTATTTCCTGATATTTTTATACATAGTTACACTTTGATCAACCGGGTTTGGGCCTGGGTTTTCTTGTTTTTTTTTTTAGTTTTCTATTTCTTATTTTCTGATTTTTACATATTTGCTTCTATAATGTTATGTTACTACTAAATTTGACAACGTTGGCCCCTATCGTTCATCTTCGGGAGCCATGCTATGTCACCGGCTAGACACTAGTCATGGAGGATAGCAGTACCGTATCAGAAGGATACGTTGAGAAGAGTATTAACAATAAAATAAACGTTGCTAATAAAATCGTCATGTGTATTGAAAAACCTGTCGAACTCTCTACTGAAATGGAGACAGAATATGAACCGTATATGAATCAACTCTCAACTTATAATATTAAAATAACGGAGAATTTAATCATTGATTAAATGATTTAATGAAAAGAAGTGACGTTCCGGATTTTACCATACAAAATTTTACAAATTTCAACATAAACTATAATTTTAAATAAAATTATTCAACAGTTTAGGGATAGGATACTTTAGTGTTATTTTACTAACAATAAAAATAAATATTAAGTTACTTTATTTGTATTCCTTAAATTTGTGCAGTTGGAGAAAAAGTATAGTGTGCAACATGTGGGGAAAGTACTTTTCTCACTCGTTGCACAATATACTATTATCAAAAAAAAAGCGAAAAAAAAAATTAATTGCTGAAAACGCCCATTTTATTTTTATTACTCACCAAAGGCTCTATGGGTCTAGATCCTACATCTTTCAAAAACCAGAAATAATTAAAGCCCATGTCGTTACGATATCTTTCTTCCAATGCAAACAGCTCTTCGTCGGATAATAGAATTCCGTTCGAATGAAACGCTTGTCTCATCTGGGATCTACTTACGTGACCATTGTTATGCCTTCAAGTAAAAGTAAAAAGTCAATATGTATATAATAATCAGTAATTTTAAATTATATCTATCCCCTTCAAGACTTTTATTCCAACACACAACCAGTTATGCTATAATACAAGCGCGGTATAAAATAGCTACTCTTCACGGAAGGTATCAAGAGCGGTAGAAAATAAATACTTAAATACAGTAGAAAAAGAACAATGCATAGATGACAACGAAACTAAAAATTGCTAGCATGGTGAAAAACTAGCAAATACTTTGATCATTCAAATCAATAATCTTTATTGTTTATAGAAAAATATACAGTGTGGAAACCACTTATGGAATAAAATTCTTTGTCATTATTTTAGAAAATTATAAAAAATGTCGAGACACATCAACTCTTGAATTGAGTTGTGCGTTATGTAAACATAAATTTAAATGTACAGGGTGATTCAAGCAAGTATGCCATAGTCGGTGTTGTTTTCTTTTAATGAAACACCCTGTATATTTGCATATTTTTGAAATCCTCTTAATGAGCCGACTCCAACAAACTAAATAATGTATGGTCAATTATGAATTATATAGGGTGAAATTTTAAAATCAATAATTTATTACACTTGAAATATTGGTACTTTTTTAAATTAACTAAATATGGATTAATCAAAAATCCAAACTAACTAATTATTAGATGTATTTGTATATTAAACAAAACCTGCTACGCGCATGAATTTTATCATAAATACCTAAAAATTGCCTAAAAACGCCAATAATTAGACAAAATCGGTAAATAATGTGGAGTGTTTTAAATCGGTAAATAATGTGGATTGTTTTCTATTCTGTCAGTTGTTGATGTGTTGACAGTTTATACTGAAAAAGTAAAATCTTTGTCAAACACTCTTTCCTTGTCGACATATAACAATGAAATATTTAACTGAGACTCACCGAATTGAGATTTTAATGATTATTGGGTACGGGGATAACTGCAGAAGTCAAGTTGAAGTGGCAAACTTATTTAATCTCAGGTATCCCGAATTGCCTAATATTTCACAAAGTACTGTATCTAAAATTCATGCACAATTCAGAGAACTTGGACATGTCAAACCATTGAAAAGAAAACCACACTTCGTTGAAGATGATGTGAAAGTGTCGAAGAGAATCCAACTTCAAGTACACGTCAAATTGCCCGTGAAAATAATGTTACTCATACAACTGTTCTTCATCCCTACAAATTAACTTTTGTGCATGAGTTAACAGAAGACGATCCAGATCGTAGAATGGATTTCTGCGAAAGATTGATGAATAAGCTGAACAGAAATGAGATAGCTCTTGGTACCATTCTTTTTTCTGACGAATCAACATTCACATTGAATGGAGAGGTAAACCGACAGAACTGTAGATATTGGTCAGCAGAGAATCCTAATTGGATGATTGAGACACATACTCCCCAATAAACACAGATACGCGAAAAAAACGTTGAATTTTCCAAGTAACGCCACCAGCATTCATCGTTGAAAAAACGGCAAAATGTCGTTAGGAAATACGTTTCATTCTGGTTTCACGGTAACGTTACTTGATAACGTTAATTCAATGTTATTCCCTCGTTGCAAATATACCCCTGATAATGTAATCTCTACTGAAATATAACGTTGTACTTGGGTTTCAACGTAACTCGATTTATTCACGGTTTTTCAACGTTATTTATCCATTAAAATTCTACTTCAATTTAACGATATTTTTTGGTTTCGATGTAACGTTACAGATATACGAATATATAACGTTGATGTTAAATTTGTTTTTACGTTGAAAACATACTTGTTATAATGTGAACTCTACTGAAATATAACGTTACAGTTTGGTTTCAACGTAACTCCACCAAACCACGGGTTTTCAACGTTATTTATCCAGTGAGATTCTACGTCACTATAACGATTTCTTTTGGTTTCCATGTAACGTTGCAGAAATACGAATTTTCAACGTTGATGTCCGATTTGTGATGACCATGAAAAATATTGGAATAACACCGTTGTTTCAGAATGAATACCATACAGGGTTAGTACGAAGTCTTGAAATATCATAAGAAATAAAAACCGGAACAAAAATCGAAAAATTACTTTTCAATCATTTTTCAAAAGCTCACAAATGACACCAAACTCTACCCACCTTCTATACCTCCAGAGGATGGGGTAGCGGGCAACTTCCTACCCCTAGAAAAGAGAGGGATAAATTTAAAAACTTGATTAGATCTATTTTTTCGGCATACTAGGTTTCTTCGGTACAAAATACGTAGGTATTGTCTGCAATTTTGATACAATAATGAATTTCAAATCGGTTATTGTTCGGTTCAGTTGTTTAAGCATCTGAAAATAGTTAAAAACAAAACAATACTATATTCGTTGAAAACATGTAGGTATACTGTACAATAATCGATGCAAAATGTATTATTATTCCAAAATTAGAGACAAAATGTATCACAAAAATTGGACTTGAATCAAGTTTAAAACTTGATTTTGGTCTTCCCTAAGAAGGGGAATCGATTATAGTACGTGAAATCAAAGCAATTTTTTTCTCTGGAGAATCCTAATCTGCGAAAAAAAAAGTGGGGGAACAATTAAAAGTTGCTCCTGCCCTACACCCAAGAGAAGTGTTAGGTTAAAAATTATTTATAATTTAAAAGTGAGATTCAAGGATTTCTTCGTTGTTTGGATTTATGGGCGTCATTCATCCCTTTCTTCGCGAATTTTAGTTAATCTTTCGTAGCATCGGCTATCTATACGTCAGGTGCCGCCCCAAATTCCTTTTTCACGTCAACTGCAAAAATTAATTAATATTCTACAGTGCATTAACACATCACAAGGTACTTACCAAATTATTAACAGTCGAACAAACACGTGCAGACACAATCTTCAACAAATGCAAAATGGCGACTATGGCGAGTGGCGTTTCAACAGACCATACTGACCGTGCAGCGTTGCCAAAGAGTGATAAATTACATATATATGAGGAATATGCATAAATTCCCTCGATGAATGACTGTATGCTGTATAGTTATAATCATAGGTCTCATATTTTGAACAATAAATAACTCGACCAATGAGGACAAGAAAATGAGGTATAGATATAAAATATTGGTTATTGTGGATTTTTTTGATCATTATATTCGATGCAACGCAATACACTTGGCAATCAAGTTGCGGAAACGTTATCTATTCAACGTATGTCTAATATGTACTTTCAATACTTAATATATAATATTACTTCTATCAAAATAAATTGTCTTTAGATGTGACGAAGAAGTTAGTATTTACACAAGGTTGGTTAACAATAACATTACATATTCCTTTCATTAATTATTGAGTAAAAAGCAAAGGAAACATGAATTTTATAAATTATGTATTATTAACGTATAAGAAACGTTGAAGTAAAAATATTGAAACAACGTAATTTTTCTATAATTGTATCAACGTTGGTACACCACTACGAGAAAATGTTGAAGGGAGGTGGTCTACCAAAGAGATTATTATGCACGTTGCTTTGATCCGGATGATCAACGTTTATGTACTGTTTGACACTTTTGGTTGAATACACGTTGAGAAAGTACGATGAGAACACGTTTCACAATGGTAGAGCAGAGTGGTAGTCTACAACGTTGAATAATAATATATGCAATTAGAAACGTTGTCTCAAAGCAACATCAATGATTAGTTATTTTTAAGTTCTTCGTTCAACGGATTATAAACGTTATTTTCATGAAGATTGATAAACGTAGAAACAAAGAGTTATTGAAACGTAGAATATAGGTTGCCCAAAGGTTAGAGTTATCGAGAAGTATTATATTCAACGTTTATTATGTGATGTTTCTAACTACTGATTGAATATACGTTGAGAAAACACGATGAGGACACGTTTCGTGATGGTAGTGGAGAATGGTAGTCAACAACGTTGAATAATAAGTAATATGTAACGTTGTATCAAGGTGGAGTTAATGATTTAATTGGTATTAAGTTCTTCATTCAATGGATCAAAAAGGTAATTCTTGTAAAGTTTAATGAACGTAGAAAAGAAGAGTTATTTAAACGTAGAATATAGCTTGCTCAAAGCTTCGAGTTACTGAGTAGTGTTAAATTCAAGTTTATGTAATGGTTCTCATTTCTAATTTATTAAACGTTGAGAAAGCACGATGAGGACACGTTTCATAATGAGAGTGAAGTAAGGTAGTTGACAACATTGAATTAAAATCAATCAGAAACGTTGTCTTAAGGTAACGCGAAGGATGTAGTTGTTACTAAGTTCTTCATTCAACGGATGAATACCGTAATTTCCAATAAGTTTAATAAACGTAGTTATTTAAACGTAGAATATAGGTTTCTTAAAGTTTCAAGTTATTGAGTAGCGTTATATTCAACGTTTATATAATGTTTTTTACTTTTGATTGAATATACGTTGAGAAAGCACGATGTAGACACGTTTCATAACGGTAGTGAATAGTGATGAGTTGAGTCATATACGTTAATTATAGGTAGAATTAACGTTTGGTTGTATAATTGTTTCGAAAGTAACGTTGCGAAAATCAACCGTAACGCATAATCAACGTCTGCTACCACATATAAACGTATATTACACGTTTGTGTGATTATTGGGTCAGTACCCTTAAAAGGTGAACGTTTGGGCCGGTATCATAGGTGACCATATTATTGATCCTATATTTATAGATGGAAATTTGACAGCTGAAAAATATTTAAATATGCTTAGAAATGAAGTTATTCCTGCGTTGGCAAACTTATATCCCAACGCAATAGATCCTAGCTTAGGAGGAGGAGTTCTATAGGAGACTGTGCTATTGCCAACAACTAGGTGGAGAACATTTTGAGCATTTCTTTTAATGTATTAAATTTAAATACATCAGATATTTTATCTATGTGTTTAATAACTGTAAAAAAAAAAATTTCACCCTGTATAATTCATAATCGACCATACATTATTTAGTTTGGTGGAATCGGTCCATTAAGAGGATTTCAAAAATATGCAAATATGCAGGGTGTTTCATTAAAAAAACAACACCGACTATGGCATACTTGTGTGAATCACCCTGTACATTTAAATTTATGTTTACATAACGCACAACTCAATTCAAAAGTTGACGTGTCTCGGCATTTTTTATAATTTTCTAAAATAATGACATAAATAATTTTATTCCATAAGTGGTTTCCACACTGTATATTCATACTTATCAAAATCTCGGAAGACAGGCTTCAATAATATTCGTCTGTGTGTCATTTTTTGCTTAACTTTATCAACGGCGTTTTCGCACAAATCTCTACTTCTCGTATTTACAGATTGCCAATTTTTGCCACCTAATTTCGGTAAGTCACGAACAGCTTGCGGAGGGGGATCAACTACCAATGCGGGCATTTTTTCCAAGCCCTAAAACAAATTACCAAGTCAGAAGTACGAAGAATAACCCAATGTAAATGTCTCAATCGTTAGTTATTTCATCGACTAATTTAATAAAAAAAACGGGTGAATAGTTACAAACTCATAGACTTACTTTAATGGTGAACACATGATCGATATCGTCTTCAAAAGTTTTCCAACACACTCTGCCTGGATCGCAAGGATCTCGATATTGATGCATGATTGCTTCCACATCGGGAAGGGACAGAAAAAATCTTTGTTTTCCTGCTAACACTAACGCATCTAAACCTCTATGAAATTGGGAGTTTGTTATTCTGCCGCAGTTTAACGGATCGAAATCCTAAAAATGAGCAGTTCTTGGAGATCACGATGTAAGCTTCATTCCAATTTTTTTTGCATTTCAGTAAACCTCATTTAAAAACCAGGAGGAGTGATTTGAATTTAAGTTGGCAATTCTGTAGACCTCTGATTGGTCAGATTCAGCCCAGTTTCACACAACACTTTTTAATATTGACATCAGCTGATAGTTTTCATTTTTGATAGTTCTGACAGATAAATAAATAAATATTGGATGAAAAACCAAAAGTATTCTCAAGCAGTGGGTACATTATTACTTTACATTTTTTTTAAAGTAGTAAAGTCGGTTTAGCGAGTATTAAGGGAATACTGAAGTAGAGGAACATTATATAGTGCAGAAAATATTGGTGGAATACAAGGACTTTTGAAAAATTGTGATGAGTGAATAAAAAATGTCGTTAGAAGAACAAAAATGTTATCTGTGCTGGACAAAATTTTGCAAGCTTCAAAGAAATGTTCAGACTTTCTTGAAACAAATTAAATTTATCTGTGTCACCTTTTGACGAGTCAAATGTAGGTACTATTTATTTGTTATATACATATTTGGGAAGAAATCGTCAAAGTTCATTGGAAGAACATGCCATGGAAGATATAAAACAATATAGAAAATAATGGGTTTGGTAGAAAATACATTATTGGTTTTTGAAGATAAAAAGAGGGAAGAAGGTATCTCAGAAGTATTCGAGAAGTGGTTTATTACACTTAATCCGGCAACATAAAGATAGATTTCATAACATAAAGATAACTGTTGGAAATGTTTAAATTAATACTGCATATTTTTCTACAATGCTATTAATTTTGTAGTATTGTTATTGCCAGAACATATTATCAATTGTTATTTTCTTTTCAATTTAATTGTAATAAATATAATTAAAGTAACTTGACTATCTGTAATTCTCCACCATCAACAATGACCATAATTTGTTTGTTGTCGATGTGAATCTGAATCTTCTTATGTTTGAATAAGAAACGAAACGAAGCGAAAAAGTCTTACATTTTGTTTAATGCGTAGGTACATCTGAAAAATATACTGCAGATCAGAGCAGAAATCGACTTATGACTAATGTCTTTGCTATCAAGGCATATTTAATATATTTGGAACACGACTGTTGACTACGTTTTCGGAACACACCCTTTAGTAACTAATCTGGTTACTTTTAGTGGTGTGAGTAAGGCTTTTCAAATTACTCCTCCTGGTTTTTAAATGAACTTTAGTAGACGATGATATAGTGCTAAATTTCACCTTGTAGACACCTTCCATCGCGTGAACAAAAATTGATATCAAGCAAATAATTAGGTATTGTATGTACCTATGTATGTGTGTATTTTGGGGTGACATTCACTGAGACCTGAAAGATCTATTGTGCCCCCTTAGTCTCAGAAACTAGTAGTTCCTTTAGTCCTATTACCCGGAGGAATTTTGGGATGTCAGCAGGCTTCAACAGGTAAATGTTGCTCTTCTATCCAGCAAACTCCCAGGTGCTGTGCTGAACTGCTGTGCAGTTGGAAAGTATGTGGTGGAGGTTTCTTCTTCCATGCCACAAAATCTGCATTCTTCTTCCTCCACTATTTTTAGCTTTTTCAGGTGCCCATTAGGGCGACAATGTCCCGTTAGGATTCCTGTTAAAACTCTTAGCGCAGTTTTACTTTGACTTATACATTCTTTTGATCTCAACAGGTTGTAGTCACCCAGAAGAGTCTTTGATTGTATAAGCCCTACTAGATCTTTCCAATGGTCAGATCTTCTCTTTTTCTCGGCTTTACTTATTTCTTCCAATATTACATTGGGGCTGATTCCGCAAGAGGGCTCAGGCCCCCAGAAAGGTATTTCAGTCCCCTTTTTGCTAGTTCATCTGCTATTTAATTTCCTTCTATTCCAGTGTGTCTTGGAATCCATAGTAAGGTGACTATATTGTTCTCGCCTAGTTCATTGAGTTTGTCTAGGCATTTCCACATCATTTTGGAACTGATTACACAAGAGCTCAGTGCTTTAATGACTGCTTGACTATCTGACATTATGATAATCCTTTGTCTTCTGTATCCTTTATCAATATTGAACTGGGCGCACTTTCTTATGGCGTGGATTTCTGCTTGAAAGATACTTGGGGTTTTTCCCAAGCTTTCAGAGTATTTGGTTCCTGGCCCGAACACTCCTATCCCAGTTCCTTCTATTGCTTTTGAGCCATCTGTGTACCATTGAATGGCGTTCAAGTCTGGTAATGGTATTTGGATCCCATTCCTTCTTGTTGCTTAATTCCGTAACGAATTTCTTTGACAAGTTATACTTTTTCATCATACCGTCTTGTGGCATGTCCCAGGTTGTCTGATTTCTAAGAAGTGAGGAGGTGGTTTAATTAGGTATTTAATTTAGGTATTTTATTAGGTATTAATTGAAATGATGAAATCACGGCACCAATAGAAGGCGCAACAAAACAACCGCACTTTTTAGTGCACCAACAGACACTTCGGGTACTTTTCTGTACCTTTTTTTTTCTGAAGTGAGTACGCTTTGTGAAAACAAAGACAACGAACACCTCCCCTTCCTTGTCCGGGATGCAGATGCAGAATTTCTGAGGTTTTATCCTGCATCTTAGTTTTCGCAACGTTTGGCAGCGATACATTGCGGATATTAACCAAATGGCCATCATCCTTTGGGTGCACAACCACACCTGTCCCTACCGCTACCGTCAAGTCGTGCCATTAAATTAACTCAGATCAAGCTCTAAAGAGATAGGACTAACTTTCCTATAACAGGATAGTCAAAAATTTTGCTTTTGCTTCTCTTTATTCGATGATAATTTAAATTTTAAAACTTCAATTAAAATCATGCTCGAACCAAAAAAAAAAAAAAACCTAAACTACGTTGGTGGTTAATGTATTGTTCTTGTATAATAATAGGTAAGTACAGTATAATCAGAAAAAATAGATAATAATAAATAGTTTCAAAATGTATCACAAAACACCGAGCTACTCTTTCTATAAATATGTCTTCTTCATTTACTTTGGCATGATTGTAAAGAAGGTGTCAAAAAATATAAATGTAAGTATTGACAAGTTTTTTAACTTGTCACAGGTTACTGAGATGCAAAATGAAGTGGAATATGCTCATTTAACATATTTTTATGTCAATTTCTGAAAAAACACATCAAATTTTCAGGGCATGCAAAATTTTATAATTTTCTGATGGTAATTTAAAGAACGAAATTACGATACAACAACGAATAATTATAAAAAAATAGTAAATAATTAATTATAGTTTGTTTCAAAGTACATAGAGAATTGGAGAGCAATAATACCCTGGCTATAACAACGAATAATCATCAAAAAATAATAAATAAGTAATTAATTATAGTTTGTTTCAAAGTACATAGAGAATTGAAGTGCAATAATACCCTAGCTAACAGGTGTTTATCGGATATTACAAAGTTGTACTCAAAATTGACGAAATATTTTACAATAATTTATTAGTAGGTAACTGTTTGGAAATATATTTTTCTACAATCACATTGAAAAGTAGGCTTTTTCGCTTGCCATTTACAACGAAAAGTTGACGTTTTTTGAGGTGAATTACTTTACGCTCGGCGAGCATAAAAATTGGCAAAACACTCGTTGCCCATAACAACAGATACTAGAATAGTTATTTATGTAGGTATTTAAAGCGAAAAGTGAGGAATTATTGTTCGAAAGCGGCTTTTAGCTCGCAATACATATAACATTTTTTCTACAATCACTTGAATATATATTATAACTAATAAAATTGATAAATTCATACTTCTCATTTCAAGTAGGTACCTGTCAAATACTAATACTAATAAAATTTTAAACGTATTCGCGAAAACGAGCAAAACTGGAATGGGGAAAACAAACCAAATC